>JAPMUY010005797.1:357500-407500 GCA_026901105.3 Galaxias olidus
CAGTAACCAAACGCTAACTTCACCACAACTGATTTTCACACTAATGCGCCAACTGAATTTGCGAGCGAGCGTTTGTGTGCGTGACGTTGGTGTGTGTGGGGAGTGGTGCTTCTGTGTGTGTGTGCGTGTATGTGTGTGCGTGCGTGCGTGTGTGTGTGTGTGTGTGTGTGGGAAAGAAAGATAACTAGAACAAAAGCGACAATGGGCCTCTAGGCATTTTGATCTGAGCAGGGTGTGCGTGATTGTGTTTGACTTGGACATTGTTTGCTTGTGTTGGGTATAGACACACACACACACACACACACACGCACACACACTGTCAAAGGGTGGAGGTCCTGTTTGAGGATAGACAGACAGTCACGTTACACTTGGCGGAGATTCACCGCCATGGAAAACCACTTTAAAGCCACTATCCAGAATCTGGAAAAATTCCACAACTATTTGGGCTTCTGAAACAACACAGGTGTTCAAACGACTAACTCCCCATTTTCTTCAAATTATTGCTAAATTCGATGAAAAATCTATTTTCATTAAAATATTAAATACCCATATATGCTTCATGGGGGACACACGGCAGTGGAAAGAAAGAGGGATTTCGTACGTAGAAAGAGGGAAAGAGTGGATGGAGAGACAAAGGCAGAAACCTTGCTCAGCTTCACTCCTCCTACGTTATCGTTGAGGCTCTGAGTGCCTCCTCGTGTATTTCCCGACTCTGCTCTCTCCCATTCCCGATGTACAGTACCTCTCAGTAACTCTCCCTATGTGGCCTTGACAACCCCAGCTCCGAGAGGAAGGCGGTTCACAGCACGGGTAGGCCAGCCACACTTCCGTGTCCACCAGCCCCGCTAATCCTCCGTCGGGAGCGGACGCGCCGGCAACTCCTAGCCGGGCCGCTGCCCCTGTCATTAGACAGAAGGGGGTTTTAAAGCCTGGCTCTAATCCCGATTAGGACGGGATTAGCATGGATTAAACCCCGGCCGAGTGTTAGTCTGGATTAACCACGACCCCCCCCTAAAGGTGAGCCCAGGCTCAGTGTTACCCAGCGGGGTGAGTCTCATTTGATGTCCAGGGGGGTGCTCCTCACCTTGGGATCCAGTGGTGACCTGTAGTCTGGTCATCAAGGGTGCGCTGCGTACATCCACAACATTAACGATTCAAATTCCCAACAGGGGGGATTCGTGTTGTGTCCGTTTGCTCATTTTATTGTAAGAACATTCCGATATTTTTCGGGCTGTGTACGTATGTGTAGCCTGTAGCCTAGCGTCTATCCTCTGTGTTGGTGTGTTGGCAGGTGGAGTTTGTGCATATGTGTAGCGTGTAGCCTAGCGTCTATCCTCTGTGTTGGTGTGTTGGCAGGTGGAGTTTGTGCATAGACTGTAGCCTAGCGTCTCTCCTCTGCATTGGTTGGTTGGTTGGTTGCTAGGTGGAGTTGCTGAAAGGTGTGGTGAAGACCCAACATGGTGAGATGGCTCTCCTGAAGCAGCAGCTCAGCAGTGCCCAGGAGGGCCTAAAGGTGACCGCGTGCCGGGCCCACGACCAGGACCAAACGGCGGCCATTTTCAAGCGGAAGTACTCCGTCGCCATGGAGAAGGTGCAGCAGCTTCAGGGACAGGTGGAGAGTCTGGACGAGGAGCTAATGTACTCCCAGAAACAGGTAGGTGGACATTACCACTGGAAAACAAGTGCTTCCTCAAACAGTCCATTCATCGCCAGAAACCCTCTGAATGCCTTGTGTTTTTATTTCTTCTGGTGGACAGCTGTCTGATGCCAAGGAAGCAAATGGTGCCGGCAAGACAGAATTAGCTGAACTGGAGGGGCGGTATCAGGAGAAGCTCGGCCAATGGCGGAGCTCAGAGGAGGTATTGGATCAGCTGACGGACGAGCTGCAGTCCAATCAGAACACCTTGAGGGAGGCCCAGGAGAAGTTAGCCCAATCCGACGACCTTACATCGGTGCTGAAAGAGCAAGTGGATACCCTTAAACAACAGGTTAGTGTTGAAGAGCTTTGGATACAGTAAAAACATAAACGTGGATGTTTTTTTTTCTGTTTTGCGATATCAAATTTCCCATGTGTACTCTACGAGGCCCTGCCAATTCAGACCAATGGCAGAAAGGTTCGGATCAAAGTCTGAGTCTACTATTGAGTAGAGCAGTCCTCTTACAGGAAGAAGCTCTTTTGTTTTTGTCTACCGTGTTCCCCGTTTTTATCTAGCGTGTACCGCGTACAAATACCATGCCAAACTGAGCCAAGCTGCAGTTTATATGGTCCGCCTCAGTTTGAGGAAAACAGGCTTCCCTGATGTGTGTTTTGAGGACAGTTGCCTGGAGGCCTCAGTAAGGTCAACTTAGCCGTCCGCGTAGGCACGTCCTTTCTTATCGTACAACCATGTCGGACGTTAAGACGCTGTTTGCGTGCCGATTTGTTTGGGTCTGTAAGGGTCTCGCTTCATGCACCTCAACACAATGACTCGTTTGTTTCAACAAGCCTCGTGCGGGAACGTGCACGCACAGCCCTCAGCATGCGTCGACCTGAGTGTGTGTGTGTGTGTGTGTGTGTGTGTGTGTGTGTGTGTGCGTGCCCACCCCTTACCTCTGTTATATTTACAATGTCTGGCATCCAATGAATCATCTTTATTAGAGCGGAATTGAATTTGGGCGAACTTAACTGCAGCCGCCAAGGTCAGACAGTCGAGATGCCATTTTAATCCAATCAAATGGAATCAGTTGGTTATAAAAGAGTTAGCCGTTTGAAGCATGGCTTGTATCTCTGACTTTATTACGCTGGCTAATGAGTCTGATTGGGGCGGGGGAGGTGGGGTTAGAAGTTCTTCCCGCCCCCCACCCCACCCCCACGGCTGGATGTCCACGTCCTGGAATCGCTTGGGACGCCACTTGCGAACCCTGTGTGACTGCGATGGAGACGGTGGAGGCCGGGCCACGGTGTGGGGGTCCTACATGGAACCAGAGACCCCCAGGGCCACGGGCTGGGCTCTGGGATGTTAAAGGGTCACTGTAGGGCGGGGAGGGGGGGGGGGGGGGGGGCGGGTGTGTGGGGGGGGGGGGGGGGGGCGAGTCCACAGCTTCATTCCAGGGCGAGTCCAGGCTTGCTCCAGCCGTTCCATTTCCTCCAGCCACCACGTTTCCTCCACCGGGGAGGCGATCTGTCAGCCAGCGTGGGGTGTCCTATTAGACGCCGTGTCCTAAATGAACCACCTCTCCCCTTGCGGTGTGTCACCAAACCCCCCCCCCCCCCCCCTCCAAACTGCCGTCGGCTTCCTGAGCCACACCCGCGGCGATGACGGGTACGACAACCTGCTCCGCCAGGGGCAGCAGCTGCAACAGGTGAGGCAGGCTCACACACATCCACTGGGAGGGAAAGACCAACTCTCCCAGTTCAAAAGAGGTTTCGGCGGAAACGCAACCTGCCATGTGCTTTGGCCAGCCAGCTAGGCGTTCCACCTGTTCCTGTATTCTGTATCTGTACACGTTTGATAAATGAACCATATTTGCATGAAACATGTGTGTCTCTGTGTGTGTGTGTGTGTGTGTGTGTGTGTGTGTGTGTGTGTGTGTGTGTGTGTGTGTGTGTGTGTGTGTGTGTTTCAGCGCTGTACCGAGCAGGTGGAGCGTCTGGCGGAGTGTGAGCGGGCGCTGGCACAGATGAGAGCAGAGACTCTTTGTCAAGGGGAGGAGCTAGAGAAACGGTAGTTATACTTTTCCATCGGCCTCGTCCTTCTGTTAATCCGTCTGCCTTGCTCAGTTGCTATAACTTCCTGCTTTTAACGCCTGCACACTGTCTACGCTCTCCAAAATGCCTGCAGGTCCCAGGAGAAGGCGGGCCTAGAGCGGACCGTCCTCTCCCTGCAGCAGGACTTAGCCGCCTCCCACCAGACCCACCTCGCCAGTCAGTACCACACGAACCAGGAAGTGACCCGGCTGGAGGAGGAAGTGACACGCCTGCGGCAGGAAGTCGCCCAGCTGCAGCAGGCTCTCGGCCACGCCCACAGCAGTGGCAGACAGTGGGAGCGGGTGGGTTCACATTTCCAAAGGGCTCTTGGCCCCTCCGCTTTTTAGGTGGCCCCCCATATCTTTAATAGCTACTTTACCTGTGTTTGACGTCCGTTTGACTCACAATCTCAAGCACAAACACACACACGCACACACTCGCACACAAGTGTCCCATGATTGCCTGACAGAAACAAATTACCGAGCCATTAATTAAGGCACCAAACGATGCCAAGGCGGGCGCCATTGACTCCAATTAGGACGTCAATGGGACACTAAACATTGCAATGAGTCGGAGAGCTGTCCCCGGACGGCATGACACACCCGCACACTGGCGCCGCGCCAACACGCCGCTGCCAGTCACGGCCCGCCCGCCCGCCCACCCGCATGGGAAAGGAGGGACAACCCTCCGGGCTGGAAAAGCGAGAGTCGAGTGTGTGGGGGCGCTAAGAATACGAGACGACGGCCGGCCTGGTTGTTCCTGTCGGCGCCCACCAGCGCGTCCTCCCACTTCACGGACGCTAACGAGCCTCGCGTAATGAAGCCCTCGTCTGCATACGCCGCGTGTAATTAACCCAAAGGCTCCGGCCCACCTGGTGTCCCCCACGATCACCGACGTTCCTCTCCACGCTCCCCGACCCGGAGCGTTTGGTCCAGGAAGGCGTCGTTCCGTTAACAGCCTGCCCTTTTGTCTTCAGGAGAGCCAGCGGAGGGGCGCCGTGCTACAGCAGTCAGAGGAGAACCTGAAGGAGAGCAGGACGGCCTTGCAGCTCCGGGGCAAGGAGCTGGCGGCGGCGAGGGAGGAGGAGCAGAGGCTGAGGGAGGAGGCGCGCGGGGAGGAGAGCGCACGGAGGAGCGCCCAGCGGGAGAACCAGGGCCTGACGGTGCAGGTCCGCCAGCAGGGCCAGCAGGTGGAGGAGCTGCGGAGGAGGCACTTACAGACAGGTAGCAGCTAGGCAGTCCTCCTGCTCCCATGGCATCCTCTCCCATATGTAGGGGAGTGCCACGCAATGTATGGGTGCGCTCTGCACACACACTAACTCACGCACACACACACACACACACTCAGACATACACACACACACACGCACGCACTTGTGTATCATGTCACTGAGAGAGCCAACCTACCCTGCTAACAGAGTGTAATAACCATACTCAGCGGATGTGTGTGTGTGTGTGTGTGTGTGTGTGTGTGTGTGTGTGTGTGTGTGTGTGTGTGTGTGTGTGTGTGTGTGTGTGTGTGTGTGTGTGCGGGCGGGTGTGTGCGGGTAATGGTGGGTGGTGGATGTTAGTGGCCTTTCGTAGTTTTGTGCTGGACTGGCGGTAGCTATGCCTCTCTGGACATTGGAATGTCTCATTAAGAATTAGCGTACACGTCTATGGTCACACTGGGCCAGCACCACACACACACACACACACACACACACACCCACAGCAGCGATGGTGTGGACGTTATTCTCTCTTTCTAGAAAACCTACACAGACACACACACACACACACACACACACACACACACACACACAAGGTCTGTCTCTTCAACTCCCACTGCTTTAATTAGCACACACTCTCGGAGGTACCAGTTAGCCATACATGCGCACACACACACACACACACACACACACACACCTATTGTCCTAGGAGAGGTGAAGTTGGTCTCATTCAGTGGCAGACAGGGCTGGCTGGCTGGCAGAGAACGTGCTCATTAAACAGGGACAGCGCTCGCTCGGCCTTTTGTCCGTGATCACGGCACTCTCTCTCTTTCTCTCACCTCGGTGCGACGCTACCTTTGTTAGCCTCATAAAGCCGGGCATTATTACGCCGTCGCTTCCACCAGATACACTCCACAAATGCAAAAGACTTTTGCCCGTTGTACACAAAGGATAACAGGCGTTGTTATGACAAACGGGACATTATTATCCTGAATATAGCCATCACTTGAATGGGCCATGTGTGTCAGGCCATTTGATTTGAGAATGTAGCCGCTATTGATCTTGTTTTGTCATGTGGTTCTTTCTATTTTCGCCGTGCTCGTTTGCCTCTCAAAGAGGGTCTCGCGTAACGTTAATTAGGTCAACCAGCTAGACTTGTAACCTTAGTTACTGTAAAACAACAAAAAAGGTGAGGGATGTAACATACGCGTGCTCCTTTAGTGAATTTCAACAAATATGACAGATAGCACATGAAAATGCCTTTTTTGGGCAGTACGGGCAGAGTAAGAGAGGATGTGAGGGAGGAGAAAGAGGGGGGAAGGAGAAGAGGGGGATGAGTCAGGAGCCACCGGAGGTCAAGTGGATGATTGAAGCATCTGAAGACAGCTGGAGCAAATCAAGCTCAGACAGGGGAGAAGGATGAGGAGGGAGCCAAGGGAGAAGATTGAAGGCCGACAAAGAATGAAATACGCAGCCCCTTTTGAAAAATAAAACCAAGACGCCGTACGCATGTGGTACTCCACGGAGTTGACTGATTCCGTGTAGACTTAACTGACCTCCTCTTCCCTAGAAGGTACGGACACAATGTCCACTACAGGGATGTGGTGGGAAACAAGGTGCCCTACTGGAGAGAGATAGTAGGACGCAATCCCAGACCGAATCGCTGTCATAGATATGTCGGGCAAAACCCCCTCCCACTCTTGCGCTGTCGCTCTTCTCTCATTGGTGGGCTGTGCGCTGGCTGATCAGGGTGCATCATGCATCAGTGGACAGACGGAGGAGAGGAGAGGAGATGAGAAAGAGAATTCCTTTTTTTTTTATTCTCTCATCCATTTCCAGGGACTATGACGTTTTTGATTAGGTGTCCAATCAATCTGTTAATCCAAAGGACATCATTTTTATCCTCAGTGCACACATTTTTAGGTCCTATAATATTATTGTAATCAGATATTTCAAATGAAACATTTTTATCATCCAATATATATATTTTTTTATTATCTCTATCTATCTATCTATCTATCTATCTATCTATCTATCTATCTGTCTGTCTATCTATCTATCTATCTATCTATCTATCTATCTATCTATCTATCTATCTATCTATCTATCTATCTATCAATCAATATCCATCCATCCATCCATCCATCCATAAATCAAATAGTAATATATGTACCTATTTAAATGTAGAAGTGATTTGTATGTGTTACTTAATATTTGCGTTGAATAAAAAATGTAAACCAGAGAATTCTAAATAGACACAATCGCCCTGAAGCAATGATCATCCGTGGCGTGAGTGAGATAGTGAAGATGCCGGAACCATCCGCGCGCGTGTTTGTGGTCCTAGACCCGTGTTGCTTCCCCGGCCCACCCCTCTCCTTCCAATTCACCTCCATTACTCCGTCTAATCCCATTACACACGCTATCGATCCCAAAAAAACAGTTGTTCACCGGAAAAACACTGCCGTTCACCCCGATTTTTCTCTATTGTTCTTTATTACACAAAGACACTTTGTCTGGGAGCGGACTCCGGCCCGCTGAAATATGAATTATATATGTATGGCTAATACAAGGGAGGACTGGTAGAAACATCAGAGAAAATAGACTTCTTTACAAGAGTCTATTGATCAGTTTCTATCAAAGGGGGATGTTTGACATGAGATTACCTGGCAGTTTGAGCATTAGGTGCACTGTGTTATAGCCTCGGGCCCTTGTACCGCTGCCAGAGGATTGTAAATAAACCAAGTGTGTGTGTGTGTGTGTGTGTGTGTGTGTGTGTGTGTGTGTGTGTGTGTGTGTGTGTGTGTGTGTGTGTGTGTGTGTGTGTGTGTGTGTCTGTGTGTGTGTGTGTGTGTGTCTGTGTGTGTGTGTGTGTGTGTGTGTGTGTGTGTGTGTGTGTGTGTGTGTGTGTGAGATAGAGAGAATGTGGGTGTGTCTGTGCGTGTGTGTGTCTGTGTGTGTGTGTGTGTGCGTGTGTGTGTGTGTGTGTGTGTGTGTGTGTGTATGCGTCTCCATCTCTGGCAGAAAGTCTGGCTCCTACCCAAAGGCAGTGGTGCAGGGAGACTTCAGAGGGAGGGTTTTGGGACGTCCCTCAGGAGCGGTTCAGCCTGCTATGAATCCCTTACAAAGCCACGCGGAGCCTTATGAAGCTCCAATGAAGGCTGAGCCCATAGAGGCTGCCCCCTCTACCACTGATTCAGGACCAGCTTGTGTTTCATCCCCATAGGCTATCTGGCTGCAGGGAAATCTGATCCCAGATCGGAGATTAGGGGCTAATGCCGTACCTGAGCAATGAAGCTACTTTGAAGCTCCTGATGGGGGTTAAGAAAGTTGCACGAGTTGCATCTTGTGTCAGGTATTTTTGACCCGCGATGGAATAGTGAAGACTTTCCATTACCAAGCAACACATATTCAGGTTACGTTCGTTATCATGACAATTTATTGATAAACTGCTATTTGATCAATTTTTTCTTCTCTAAACTGTACTGTTGTTTTGTGCGGTTGTTGTGTGTTTTCAATTTCAGGCAATTTCATATCAGGTGATAGAGCATGTTCCCACCTCTTTCTTTGTGTCTGCGCGCGTGCGTGTGTGTGTGCGTGCGTGCGTGCGTGCGTGCGTGCGTGCGTGCGTGCGTGTGTGTGTGTGTGTGTAAGCAGTTGGGTCTATGCTGCTAATTGCCCTCTCTGCTCCCTACCTCAGTGAAGGGCCCGTGTCAGAGAGGTTATATTGGACTAATGCCCTGAATGTGAATTGGAGCCGGAGATGCTGTTTCTACATCTTTTGCCTATTGATTATTTAGATTCATAACAAACTTTTTCCTTCAAGGTTCAAGGTGGGCATAAGTAGAGGTAGGAGGAGAAAGAAAAAAAAATGTGTTTATGTATCCTGAAATATTAAACCAATTCTAGTTGTCTATTTGACTTATTTCCTAGGGCCTCAATTGAAACAGTTCAGATTCTGCGATGCCATAAATGAATCATGCATTCATCCACAGTAGAAGCTCTTTTCTGTCCTGGTGATGGTCTTTTTAGCCTCCTGTTTATTCCTCCCACTGTCACCATCTCTGCCCCGCGTGTCACTCAAAGCATTAGAGCAGTGTGCCAGACACCCCTCAATGGCCCCAGCACACACACACACTCATTCCTGTAAATATTCAACGTACACACACACACACACACTTTTCAATACGCACTCTCCTCAACTATAGCTGGCAGGAAGTTAAATCCCTATTTATAAAAAAACTTAATTGAATTTTTTTGTGTATTATATTTATATAGACATATATATATATAATTTTTTTTTACTAAATTACACACAATGAGGAAGGTAAAGAGAATACGCAGAGGCCAAGCCAAACTCCATCCAAATATCTCTTTATCATTAAGCTATCGTCGCGATATTAACTGTACCGAGCCGCAGTCCTCTATTTATGCACACACGGGATCCGGCCTGCCCAGCCGGCAGGGACAATGGGCTTTTAGTGCACGTCCATTTGGAGGAGGAGGAGGAGGAGGAGGAGGAAGAGGAGTGAAAGGACAACCCTGGTGGAAGAGGGGCCGCATGTGGGAGCTGGTGGGGGAATGGCCGCTGCTCAAGGTAACGACTGCCATCTATTGACGGGGGCCGGGAGCGCTCCCCCCACCCACCCACCCACCACAAAAGGCTGCGGCGGCTGAGTCTGCTGGGGCCGAGACGTTAGCGCTCCGGCACTCCCGGTGCTCCTCAGGAGAAGGTTTGGCCGCCCTCGCCCTCCTCCATTTGTACTCGACGGAGAGAGCGGGAAAACGGGACGCCGCTTTATCGTATTCACAATCGATATAATCCTCTTTTTTTTTGTGCACAAAATGAATCGCTGTGCTTATAACCCTGCGCCCCCAAAGGCTCGCCTTTCGGGTATTCATTTGCCGTTGTGTGGATTACCTGCTGGCATGTAAAGGAAAAAACACGTTTGTAACGCAGAGTAGACTAAGAAGTGGCTTTGAGAGTCGGTCTCAATTTTGACGTGTTCGATTATTTTACATACATTTTGCGCTGTCTTACTGAAGCGTAGCTTCTCTTAATATCGTCATAGTGATTTCTCTCTCTTTCGCTCAGTTTTTTTTTTTTCTTTCCCTCACTGTCTCCCTCTCTCTCGCACTCTTTCTCTGTCTCCCTCTCTCTCGCACTCTTTCTCTGTCTCCCTCTCTCTCGCACTCTTTCTCTGTCTCCCTCTCTCTCAGTGGAGGAGCTGACAGCCTGCGGAGAGGAGGTGCGGAGAATGGCGGAGTGTTTGAACGAGGGAAGATTGGCAGAGGAGAAAAGGAGGTAGGAAATATTGAGAGAGGCAGAGAAAGATAAAAAAAAAGAAGGAAAAAAAAGATTCATGCTCTCGCAGCCCGTTTCTCAATAAGCATAATACGCATATTATGTCTCAGAATGACCTAAGGGCAAAGCCCAATGTTTTCTTCCATTTGTTGAAACACCGTTTTGATCTTGCAACTCATCCCATCATTGCGAAAAGCCTTTGTTTCTGGTCCGTTAGCAAGGCTACAACTGAATGAATGCTAAGTGTTGTACGTCCCCTACACCGGGCTATAGGCCACACATGGTCATTTTAGAGCTGACACTCCAGGGAGGTGGTGCTGACGACACACGTGTGTGTGTGTGTGTGTGTGTGTGTGTGTGTGTGTGTGTGTGTATGATTCTGCTCTTTGTTCGGTAGACATGGTGTAATCTGCCTCTGTGCTCTGCCTCAACAAACCTTTTCACAGGATTTATGAATTAGTTACACGCTGCGAGTTTGGTACAATCTACTGTTTTAAGACCCTGCCATGTTGGCCATAGGGGTCTGCGGGCTGTGCCAAGTCATCGTGACGTAGCTAGAGGGTGGAGGTTTGAGGGGTGGGGGTGTCCACAGGAGGCTTGGTGAGGGCTCAACATAGCTGTAAGGAGGCTGTGAGGTGGGGTGGAGGAGGGGGGCGGGGGGGGGGGGGGGGGGGGCCGTTGAGAAATGGTCATAATTTGTTCTATTGATCTTCCGACCTAGGCAGCCAGTCAGTCCCCATCCAGGCAGAGCGGGAATAGAGCCCCACGGATCGATCCCATTCGCATGTCTTCAGTCACTCACACACACTTCCTGCTTAGCGGGGGCAAAGCCCCTCCCCCCTACTTCCTCCTTCCCCCTGCCTAGGTAGAGCTTGAGCTGGGGCACTGCTCGACCGCGGCCACCACCCAAAACCTAACAAGTGGAGAGGTCAAAAAAAAGAACGCGCTTTGAGTTGCTGAGGTAAGTGTGTGTGTGCTTGTCTCTGTGTGTGTGTGTGTGTGTGTGTGTGTGTCTGTGGGGGCAGGTTGCTGGGCGAGAGGCTGGAGAGGGAGGCGGCAGAGCTCCGACAGGCCCTCCAGCAGGCTCTGGAGGAAAGGCTCGGCACACAGAGGGAGAAGCAGGACATGCAAGAGCAGGTGAGTCGCCCGACTCACACACACACACACTCACACGCACACACACACTCACACACACATACACGCGCGCACACACACACACACACATATACACGCACGCGCGCACACACACACACACACACACACACACACACACACACACACACACACATTTGACTTTGTTCCCTGCATTTCCTCTGCTCCATAGGCCCACATTCCATTTCTGATGCTCATCTCTCCCTGTGTCTCTCCCTCCCTTCCTGCTCCCATGATTAGTGTGGTATATCCGGTGGCAGAGCCAGGATTATCTTGTTCCGTAAAGGGGGGCGGGGGGGCCTAAAACCCGGCAAGGTGCTTTGGAGCGTTAATTCCTCCGTGTAATATTCCCTGATATTCCCTAATGTACCCGCTGTGGAGGCCTTGTAGGAGAAAAGGGAAGCAGGGCTAATTGTGGCAGCGTCACAGAGTGCTTTTTTATTTTGGAATCACCCCCCCGTCTCAAAATGTATCGGGCACGTACGACCGCTCTCTCTGGCGTTTTGTAATCTTGTCTCTTCGTCATGTTTCTTTGTTCTCCCTATCTCTGCTCTCCTGCTCGTCCTTTTTTTTTTTCTTCGTCCTATGCCGCTTTTCATTCTATCTCACGAGGAAGACCTTGGCGGTGTGTGACTCAGAACGGCCGTCTGTGTGTTTACGTGCGTGCCTATGTGTGTGTGTGTGTGTATGTGCGCGTGCTTTTGCGTGCGTGTGGGTTTGCGTGGCGTGTTGTGCCTACATTCTAGCCCTGTGCGCTGTCCTCTCTGAGCAGACGGTGGGAGGCACCTGACTCCAGGTAGTGTTAAAAGGCCCTGGCGGCCTGGCCGAGCCCACCTCAGCCTCCCTCATTAGCGGCCGGTCACAGCTATTGACCGCCGGCAGATGAATTATCTGCAGGTGGAGAATCAAAGGGCTTTCCAATGGTAAAGGCTTGGGTACCGTTGGAGGGAATCTATATTCTAAATTGCCCAGTGCAAAGTAGCCGAACTATGATGTGAGCACGCGTGTGCGTGTGCGTGTACTATGTGTCAGAGGGTGCTCTCTCATCTCAGCGCAGAAATACACAAATACACGCGTGTTAATAATTATAATTTTCTCGCGACTTAACTTTTGACAGATATTTTGTGCTTGCAATTTGTGTGGTTGAGTTTGACTCTCGCGTGCGCATGGAAACAAACACTCCCTCTCGCTCTCTTTCACACACACACACACACACACACACACACACACACACACACTTAAATGGCCCTGTGTCTCTGCATGGGTCCAGTTCAAATGAACGTCAACATTCCCAGTGTCTGTGATGGCCACCATCAAACACACATCTGAATCCTTGATGAACACACACACACACACACACACACACACACACACACACACACACACACACACACACACACACACACACACACACCGACCCAGCTAATGATAGCCATTAATCTTCCTTTTTGCCCAGCACGGTCACTTCCATGTGTTGGACGAATGTTTTGATTCATTTGAGTTTTAATGAGATGTTGATTTAAAGTTTTAGCGGGGAACTTGTTTACACGTGACGTCAAGTCAAACTGCGATGAGGAGCGTCAGGAGCAGACAGACTGGTGAAAACCGTTTGGGATGGGGTGTGTGTGTGTGTGTGTGTGTGTGTGTGTGTGTGTGTGTTCGTCTGTGGGTGTACTGTCTGAAAGCTACTATGGTGAAAACCGTTTGGGATGGGGGCCACAGGGTGACACAAGCCTGCCGTACCTTCCTCTGTTCCAGGAACCGTTTCGGCTGCATTCAGTGGATTGTAATTGCATTTGGCCATATGCAGGCACACTTTCTCCCATGATTAGCAGTATCAGTGGCTAACATGGTAAATCCTCTAAATATTAACGGTATTTCCGTTGTGGGCCGGCCTATGGATTCTTGTGTGTGTGTGTGTGTGTGTGTCTGTGTGTGTGTGTAGGGTAGGATGCTCTGTGCTGTTCAAGCCTGACTGGAGCTGGGGGAGAAATGGGCCCTGAAAGGGCCTCATCTGGCAACGGTCACGGCCATTACCTGATGGAGGCTATAAGTGGGCTGAGAGCGAGGCCAAATTATTTTAGAATTACGCCCGCAAGATGACCATTTACAGGCACACACACACACACACACACACACACACACACACACGCGCGCGCGATGGAGGGACGGACGCAGATATGAAGGTCATTCATTTATATGGTGGAGAGAGAGAAGTGCCTCAATTATCTGGTGGCTTTAACATTGAGCGGAAGCAATGGAATGATACTTTGGTGTAACTATGTGTCCTGTTGTGTGCGCGCGTGTCTGTCTGTCGCTGTTGGACGACGCCGGAATCCGTCCAGAGAAAAGTGCAGTCGATGGCCTTGTTTTGGATTCCGAATTCGACAGGGTGCTTTGAATCGTCGACTTAAACCTGACCCAATTACCGCCATGGATTTCAGTCAGGGATCTCTAGGAGAAGCTGGTGTCACGCACACATCTATTCCCCCCAAAGTAACTGAAACGTCTAGTGTGCACGCAGTAGCCCATCATCCTTGATCACGTGCGTGTGTGTGTGTGTGTGTGTGTGTGTGTGTATACGTGTGTGTGCGTGTGCGTGTGTGTGTGTGTGGGGTGTGTGTGTGTGTGTGTGTGTGTGTGTGTGTGTGTGTGTGTGTGTGTGTGTGTGTGTATGTGTGTGTGTGTGTGTGTGTGTGTGTGTGTGTGTGTGTGTGTGTGTGTGTGTGTGTGTGTGTGTGTGTGTGTTTCCCGGTCTCCCATCACCATCCCACACAGCTCATTAGGCAGCAATCCCGTGCTTCACTTGTCGTCGGGGACGGAGGAGCGGGCCAGAGAGGCTGACCACTCTGTCTCTCTCAGCCCAGGGCCGATGAAGAGCCCGTGGGCCGCGGGGCTGGCCGAAAAGAGAGGAAGAAAAAAAAAACGCAGCAGGGTTCATCAGCGGTTTGGCACGCGCGCTCTCAGCGTGGGGGGCCGCCAAGCCAAGCCGCTTACCTTCCGTGATCGTGTGTGTGTGTGTGTCTCCGCTCTGCTCTCAGCTGGAGGAGGGCCGGCTGGCGATAGAGGACCTGCAGGCGACGCGGCGGATCCTCCGGGACAGCTTCCTGGAGGCGGAGGCCCAGGGGAAGGCCACGTCCCTGAGGCTGCTGCAAAGAGAGGAGGAGGTAGGCAGGCAAGGGGAGGGGGAAGGAGAGCGGGTCCGCGGGGCCAGGCAGGGCTCTCACACTCTGCGTCGCACACCTCGAGGAAGTTACCAGGCGGACGGATGCTGTGAGCCTCACCCCTAACTGTGCTGTGTCCGTCCCCCCCATCCCCCCAGCTGAGTCAGCTCCAGGGCGTGGTGCAGGAGCGGTTGGTGGAGTCGGAGGGCCTCACCGCCAGCCTGAGAGAGTGTGCCAGGAGACTGGCGTCCGCAGAGGAGCTTAACTCTGCCCTGAAACAGCTCTCATCATCTCTGTCCTCCCACCAAGAGGCCAGGGAGAGAGAGATAGAGCAGAAATATCAAGAGATAGTGAGAAAGAGAGAGAGAGGAAGAGAGAAAGAGAGAGAGAGGTAGAGAGATAGAGAGAGGGAGAGAGAGAGAGAGAGAGAGAGGAAGAGAGAGAGAGGTAGAGAGAAAGAGAGAGAGAGGTAGTGAGAAAGAGAGAGAGAGAGAGGAAGAGAGAGAGAGAGGTAGAGAGAAAGAGAGAGAGAGAGAGAGAGAGAGAGAGAGAGAGAGAGAGAGAGAGAGAGAGAGAGGTAGTGAGAGAGAGAGAGAGGTAGAGAGAGAGAGAGAGAGAGAGACAGAGAGAGAAAGAGAGAGAGAGAGAGAGAGAGAGAGAGGGAGAGAGGAAGAGAGAGAGAGAAAGCTATAGAAAGAGAGTATGGTGATTATTATTTCAAAAACTTTATTCCTGATTGTGTCACTGTGCTGGACAAAATGCAACCCGACTGTATGCCATGGTCAGCAGCGTTGTAGTGTACAGTTACGGCCTAAAGTCAAAGGCACTCAGTGTCGCCGGAATCGTTACGCGTTGCCGTAGCTGAAGCTTGGTCTTGGTGCTCAGGAACACACACAGTCCCGTAGCCAGCCCCTCGCTAGCCTCACGTCGCTGTGCCGTACCCTCACGTCGCTGTGCCGTACCCTCACGTCGCTGTGCCGTACCCTCACGTCGCTGTGCCGTACCCTCACGCCGCTGTGCCGTACCCTCACGTCGCTGTGCCGTACCCTCACGTCGCTGCGCCGTAGCCTCACGGCTGCTGCGCCGTGTGCCGTACCCTCACGTCGCTGCGCCGTACCCTCACGTCGCTGCGCCGTAGCCTCACGTTGCCTTCGGAGCTAACCGTCAGACTGGAACGGCGTCGCCGCCAACTCCCGCTCCGAGCGGCTCCTCCGGGGGCCGGTGTTGGTGTGTGTGTGTGGCGACGGGGCCCCCCCTGACGGCTCAGGGACCCGACCGGGAGCGGCCACGCCAGAGGAGATTCCAGCGCCGGTGTAATTAAAAAAGCCATCCGGCGAGCCATTAATATGCAATCGCCGCTGTGGCTCGGTGACGAGGCTAATGTTGAACATGTCATCATCATTACCATTAGGGGGAGTGGGACGCCCACACACACACACACACACACACACACACACACACACACACGCGCGCGCTGTCAAACAGCCTAATGCAGGGTCACGGCATAATTATTACCATTAAGCGAAGAGTGTAGGGACCTGCTTAGGAAAGCTCATTTATTCCTCCAAATGTGCATTCACACGCACACACACACACACACACACACGGTGGATCTTTAATTCAGGCCTTTCTGAGTGATAAGTATCCATATTTAAGTGATGTCAGCCCTGCTGGGTGTTGTAATTAGACATTGAGGATAAATGTTTTATGGCTAACGGGTTTAACAATAAATGTGTTCATTAATTTGACCGCTGGTCTGAGCTGAGTGGAGCAGACTCACGGCTGGTAGCGCCGGGGGGGGGGGGGGGATGCCCGTGAAGGAGATGATGAGGAGGGTGACGCCGGCAGTGGCGTGTTTGGTCCCGAGCGCATGGCCTCCTCCCTGTTGCTACGAGTTGCATTCTCACTTAGCCTAATCCTGAGCTCTCACACATATCTGGCACGTTGCCGTTGATCTGGCTTTGGCGCCTGTTACTCCAGCAAGTGTTTGTGGGTCATTTGCATTTCACCAGAGCGTGTAATTTAAGATGGAAATCAGAGCGTTTGCCAATGTGACCAAAAGAAGATGCTGTTAACACAGCGTAAATGATACTAGTTCTTTTTTTTTTGACTGAGGTTTCGTCAAATCTGGGGAGCCGCTGAAGAGATGACTTTCTGTTCTGCAGTTTAGTGAATAGACACGTGCATTGTATTCACGTATGGAACCGCACAGATATCTTTCCTTTCGTTTATGTTGCACTCGACAGACCATAATATCCCTCGTACGGCAACCGTTGCCTCGTAACCGTCCATTCCCGTGTCCTTTTTTCAGACGTAAAAAAACCGTCCGACATGGTCGACGCCGGTTTCCTCTCCTGCATTATGCACCAGCCAGTGCCTTGGCACTCTCACGTGGATGTGACAGATTTGCTCGTAGCGTCATTATTTCTATATCTCTTATTCGGCCTGTCATTTCTGTATTTGGTCTTAACGGACGGTATAGTGGGGGGATGACCACGTTCCCTTTTCAACCCCCCGACAAAAAGAAGAAAAAAAACAATCAAAATGTTAAACAGGTACTCCCGTTCCTCCTCGTCATTTGCTCCGCCCTCCCCTCCCCCTCTCTCTCTCTCTCTCTCTCTCTCTCTCTCTCTCTCTCTCTCTCTCTCTCTCTCTCTCTCTCTCTCTCTCGTGGAACCAGAGAGCGGCTGTGTAATTTAGTCCTAATCACAACATCAGCCTTTCACAGTCATTTACCCCCAGCCACACAGCCACACAGCCACACAGCCACACAGCCACACAGCCACACAGCCACACAGCCAGACAGCCACACAGCCGCACAGCCGCACAGCCGCACAGCCGCACAGCCGCACAGCCAGACAGCCAGACAGCCACACAGCCACACAGCCACACAGCCACACAGCCACACAGCCACAGCCACACAGCCACACAGCCACACAGCCACACAGCCAGACAGCCACACAGCCACACAGCCAGACAGCCACACAGCCACACAGCCACACAGCCACACAGCCACACAGCCAGACAGCCAGACAGCCAGACACAAGTTAATGTGGGACCAGTCTCTACCGTTGGTAATTACTGTCATTTGAATACTCTCGGGGGCCTGGGGTCCCTCTGTCTGTCTGTGCGTGTGTGTGTGTGTATGTGTGTGGGGGGGGGGGGGGGGTGTGTGCGTGCGCGTGGTGTGTGTGTGTGTGTCGCTTGGGAAGGTGATGGCGGATGCTGGCTTCTGGAGATGTCCTCTATAGTTAACGTTCAACGGGACGTCCATCACAAACAGAGCAGAACCTTTATTAGGTCACATAGATATGGCCAAAAGGTACAGAAGGATATAGGCTTTGCTCTGGGCTCCCTCTCTGTCTGTGTGTGTGTGTGTGTGTGGGGCGGGGGGGGGGGGGGGTTTGTTAGCTCTTGTCAGTGTGGCAGAGAAGATCAGGAAGATGGTTACCCCTAGGCGCCCCAGTTGAGATGCATATCGAAGACATCCCCTGTCTCCAGCTGTAGTATCACAGAATTACACATGTCCTGTCTCCAGCTGTAGTATCACAGAATTACACATGTCCTTTCTCCAGCTGTATTACACCTCCAGCCAGTATCCAGAATTACACAGTCTCCAGCTGTAGTATCACAGCCACACAGCTGTAGTATCACAGAATTACACATGTCCTTTCTCCAGCTGTAGTATCACAACATGTCCTTTCTCCAGCTGTAGTATCACAGAATTACACATGTCCTTTCTCCAGCTGTAGTATCACAGAATTACCATGTCTGTCTCCAGCTGTAGTATCACAGAATTACACATGTCCTGTCTCCAGCTGTAGTATCACAGAATTACTGTCATTTGAATATGTCCTTTCTTTCACAGAATTACACATGCCTCCAGCTGG
Source organism: Galaxias olidus (assembly GCA_026901105.3). Classification (NCBI taxonomy): domain Eukaryota; kingdom Metazoa; phylum Chordata; class Actinopteri; order Galaxiiformes; family Galaxiidae; genus Galaxias; species Galaxias olidus. The sequence continues at coordinate 375,943 of JAPMUY010005797.1, forward strand.
GAATTACACATGTCCCTCTGTCTGTCCTGTCTGTGTGTGTGTGTGTGTATGTACACATGTCCTTTCTCCAGCTGTAGTATCACAGAATTACTATGTCCTGTCTCCAGCTGTAGTATCACAGAATTACACATGGTGTGTGTGTGTGCTGTAGTATCACAGCGTCCTTTCTCCAGTGGTCAGTGTGAGCAGTATCAGAATTACACATCAGCTGTAGAAGAATTACACATGTCCTTCATCTCCAGCTGTAGTATCACAGAATTACACATGTCCTTTCTCCAGCTGTAGTATCACAGAATTACACATGTCCTTTCTATAGTATCACAGAATTACACACGTCTGCTGTAGTATCACCACATCCGTCTCCAGCTGGTATCACAGAATTACACATGTCCTTTCTCCAGCTGTAGTATCACAGAATTACACATGTCCTTTCTCCAGCTGTAGTATCACAGCATGGTCTCCAGCTGTAGTATCACAGATGTCCTTTCTCCAGCTGTTATCACAGAATTACACATGTCCTTTCTCCAGCTGTAGTATCACAGACGTCAGCTGTAGTATCACAGAATTAAACAGTAGTATCACAGAATGTCCTTTCTCCAGCTTAGTATATTACACATGTCCTGTAGTATCACAGAATTCTAGTCTCCATGTAGTATCACAGAATTACACATGTCCTGTCTCCAGCTGTAGTATCACAGAATTACACATGTCCTTTCTCCAGCTGTAGTATCACAGAATTACATAGCTTTCACTCCAGTCCTGTCCAGCTGTAGTATCACAGAATTACACATGTCCTTTCTCCAGCTGTAGTATCACAGAATTACACATGTCCTTTCTCCAGCTGTAGTATCACAGAATTACACATGTCCTTTCTCCAGCTGTAGTATCACAGAATTACACATGTCCTTTCTCCAGCTGTAGTATCACAGAATTACACATGTCCTTTCTCCAGCTGTAGTATCACAGAATTACACATGTCCTTTCTCCAGCTGTAGTATCACAGAATTACACATGTCCTGTCTCCAGCTGTAGTATCACAGAATTACACATGTCCTTTCTCCAGCTGTAGTATCACAGAATTACACATGTCCTTTCTCCAGCTGTAGTATCACAGAATTACACATGTCCTGTCTCCAGCTGTAGTATCACAGAATTACACATGTCCTTTCTCCAGCTGTGAATTCTCCAGCTGTAGTATCACAGAATTACACATGTCCTTTCTCCAGCTGTAGTATCACAGAATTACACATGTCCTTTCTCAAGCTTTAGTATCACAGAATTACACATGTCCTTTCTCCAGCTGTAGTATCACAGAATTACACATGTCCTGTCTCCAGCATGTCCTCCTTCTCCAGCTGTAGTATCACAGAATTACACATGTCCTTTCTCCAGCTGTAGTATCACAGAATTACACATGTCCTTTCTCCAGCTGTAGTATCACAGAATTACACATGTCCTTTCTCCAGCTGTAGTATCACAGAATTACACATGTCCTTTCTCCAGCTGTAGTATCACAGAATTACACATGTCCTTTCTCCAGCTGTAGTATCACAGAATTACACATGTCCTTTCTCCAGCTGTAGTATCACAGAATTACACATGTCCTTTCTCCAGCTGTAGTATCACAGAATTACACATGTCCTTTCTCCAGCTGTAGTATCACAGAATTACACATGTCCTTTCTCCAGCTGTAGTATCACAGAATTACACATGTCCTTTCTCCAGCTGTAGTATCACAGAATTACACATGTCCTTTCTCCAGCTGTAGTATCACAGAATTACACATGTCCTTTCTCCAGCTGTAGTATCACAGAATTACACATGTCCTTTCTCCAGCTGTAGTATCACAGAATTACACGTCTTTTCTCCAGCTGTAGTATCACAGAATTACACATGTCCTTTCTCCAGCTGTAGTATCACAGAATACACAGAATTACACATGTCCTTTCTCCAGCTGTAGTATCACAGAATTACACATGTCCTTTCTCCAGCTGTAGTATCACAGAATTACACATGTCCTTTCTCCAGCTGTAGTATCACAGAATTACACATGTCCTTTCTCCAGCTGTAGTATCACAGAATTACACATGTCCTTTCTCCAGCTGTAGTATCACAGAATTACACATGTCCTTTCTCCAGCTGTAGTATCACAGAATTACACATGTCCTGTAGTATCACAGAATTACACATGTTTCTCCAGCTGTAGTATCACAGAATTACACATGTCCTTTCTCCAGCTGTAGTATCACAGAATTACACATGTCCTGTCTCCAGCTGTAGTATCACAGAATTACACATGTCCTTTCTCCAGCTGTAGTATCACAGAATTACACATGTCCTTTCTCCAGCTGTAGTATCACAGAATTACACATGTCCTTTCTCCAGCTGTAGTATCACAGAATTACACATGTCCTTTCTCCAGCTGTAGTATCACAGAATTACACATGTCCTTTCTCCAGCTGTAGTATCACAGAATTACACATGTCCTTTCTCCAGCTGTAGTATCACAGAATTACACATGTCCTTTCTCCAGCTGTAGTATCACAGAATTACACATGTCCTTTCTCCAGCTGTAGTATCACAGAATTACACATGTCCTTTCTCCAGCTGTAGTATCACAGTATTAGACATCACAGTATATTACACATGTCCTTTCTCCAGCATCACAGAATTACACATGTCCTTTCTCCAGCTGGTATCACAGAATTACACATGTCCTTTCTCCAGCTGTAGTATCACTACACATGTAGTCTCCAGCTGTGTATCACAGAATTACACATGTCCTGTCTCCAGCTGTAGTATCACAGAATTACACATGTCCTTTCTCCAGCTGTAGTATCACAGAATTACACATCTCAGCTGTGCAGAATTACACATGTCCAGCTTTCTCCACTGACCATAGCCCCATGGGTGGAGACAGAATTACAATATGTAGTATCACAGAATTACACATGTCCTTTCTCCAGCTGTAGTATGTAGTATCACAGAATTACACAAGCTGTAGTATCACAGAATTACACATGTCAGCTCCATCTCCTAATGTAGGGCATTAAAAACACCGTAGCCCCCAGCGGTAAACACCGTCAGCGGGGCCAACCCACCGCTGAGAAGCGTCTCGTGAGCATTGAGTCAGCCACTGTAGTTGGGTGGTTGAGCAGGACTCCACTACGGTTTCCCATCGTGACCTTTGGAGGGTGTCGTGGTCTCTCCTCTCCACCCTCGACCATGGGCCCAGTCCGGGCCTCTCACTCCGGGGCCGTCCCAGAGCTGTGACTCACAGAGAGTGCACCTCACTCTCGCTCATCGTCTCACTCATTCTTGCCCTTTCCATTTCCGTTTACCCCCGTCAGACTCTTCTTCCTGATACGTTCGTGTCCATTTTCTTCTTTGCATTGTGACTCCGTGTATCTTTAATCAAAGGTCAAAGGTCGTCTCCGTGTCTCCTTGCAGTTGGAGACCCTGCGCCTGGAGTTGGACGGCACACGCTCAGACAACACACACCTTCGCCAGGAGAGCCAGCTGGTCATGTCCAACGTTGACCACTGGATCAAAGAACAGAGGTAAGCACGCGCAGGGCCATATCTAATACAACCTCAGAGAACGTACTGTCACGTGAGGCCAGTAGACTGACAAGTTCTGTCTACATCAACTTGTCCAGTACTCTCTTAAAGGGATAGTTCAACTTTTTGGGAAATAAGATATGTTCCTACGTACCCTTTGTCAGACAAGATGATTGATATCAATCTTATTATTGTACGTCAAAAAGTTTATTTTAGGTAAGTTAGGTAAATGTAGCCTAGCTTAGCACAATGACTGTAAGCCAGTAGTATCGGCTAGCATGGCTCCGTTAAAAGTGACAAAATACACCTTCCAAAATACAAATTTTAATTCCAAGCTGGGTTATTTACATGTCCTCTGCATTTCACATGTGTATAAATTAAAATGGAAAAGCGAGATGTTTTTGCTATTAAAACAGATACGCGGTCGGGACTATATAGTGAGGTGGAACCATAGTTTTACCTTGTGTTGTGTAGGCAGCCTCACAACAATAGATCCGACCGTATATATGTTCACTTTTGACGGAGCCATGCTAACGCTTAGCCGATGGCTGAAAGTCGTAGCTAGCTACCTACTTACTTACCCAAATAACTCATTATTGGACGTACAATCAAAAGATGGATATCGATTATTGCGTCTGACTGTGGGTAAGCAGTAGCACAGCTTATTTCCCGAAAAGTTGGACTATCTGAGCCAACACATTGTAGCTTGTTCTGTTTGCTTCAGGGCGGCTAGTGAGAGTCTCAGTGCCCAGATGAAGACCCAAAACCAGGTACTGGCCAGCCTCACCCAGGAAAAGAAGTAAGTACTGTTGCTGCCCCTAGACTATGGAATAGCATTCCACTCTCTGTCAGAGCTGCCCCCTCCATTGCTTTGTTTAAGTCCAGGCTCAAAACACGCTTTTATTCCTTGGCTTTCGGTACGTCATGATATGGTGCCGGTATTTTTGCACTGTGTGTATTGTTATGTTAATGGTTCGCTCGTTGTATTTATATATTTTATGTGTTTATACCTGTACAGCGCTTTGGTCAACGTGTGTTGTTTTTAAATGTGCTATATAAATAAATTTGATTTGATTTGATTTGAAGTACACCCTGTGTGTGTGTGTGTGTGTGTGTGTGTGTGTGTGTGTGTGTGTGTGTGTGTGTGTGTGTGTGTGTGTGTGTGTGTGTGTGTGTGTGTGTGTGTGGGTATGTGTGATTTGTGATGTTTGTGCGTGACTTTTTCCGTTTCTATGCCGACCCTGATGGGTATGTTTGTTTATCAAACATGACTGGATGTTCTCACTCAGAACAAGAAGCAGCTGAGCTAAACGCTGCACCTGCAAACTAGGTCACCTTTCCCACCAGGAGAGATTGTGTGATCACAGCATGGGTGCTCGAGTGTGTGGGTGTGGGTGGGGGTGTGTGTACACACAATGTGTTGCTGCTCACTAATCCCCCAGATTCACACACACACACACACACACACACACACACACGCACACACATGCCTGACAGACAGACACCACTTCTTGAATGTTATCACACTCAAACACACACGCACACACAAATTACTATAACATATCCTGCTCTTCAGAGAGATCAAAGTGGTCTACCTGTCTTCCATCATGGCACCCCCTGCAGCTCTGTACCTCTGCCAACCCCGCCCTTAACCCCTGCTGCGCTGGCAGCGCCTGTCCGCCTCCCTCCCCTACCTTCACTTTCTCCACTTCTCTCAAGAAGCTTTTTGCTTTTTTTTACCAACCTCTTCCACTGGAACACCGCTGCCCATTTGATATGTTTCCACCAACAGTATGTCGCGGTCGGCTCTGCATGGAAATGTTTTGCTGACGAGCAAAAAGAAGAGTAATGAATGAACAACATCCACGCTGCCACTTTGTCACAGACTGGCTCTTTGACCCTGACAAAAAGTGCACGACCACACTATAATTAAATGTAAAAAATTATGCTTTTTTTTTTTCTATTTTTTTTTTTATCTAAATGAGATGCATGAATGAAAATATTGCAGCTATAAACGAGATGTCCAAATTAGACAGTTACCAAATCTGAAAACCTCCATTTCACTGCAGTGGACAATGTATCGTTAGAGGTGCTGTTTGCACCCAAACCCCTCCCAAAATACAACAGATATCAGGCTGAGAAGGAATAATTCGGAAAAGGAAAAAATAAATAGAGTTTCCCAGATTTGTTCACTTTTCACCTTTCGCCACCTTTCCTTCTCCTTGCTTCTGGTGAGTGACATGCAGTTTCATCTCCACCTAGACCTATCACAAGTGTGAACTGCTGCAGGCCAAGTGTAAGGGAAGAGCAACAGTACCCTAGCAATGTTAACTAAACATCTGCCGCTCCAAAATCTAATCAGAGCTTCAAAGTATTGCCTGATCATTCAAATCATGTAGTTCATTGCAGATTTGTAATACTCTCCAGAACGTGTGTGAAGTAAAACACCAACGATTGTCCATGCATGAATGAATGTCTATTTATGTTCATAGTGGTAAACTTTAACTTCAATTGGTTTACTATGTCTTCAGCTGACACATATTCAGAATAATACGTTTTACATAAATAATATTGTTTGCAGTGCCATTTTAACTACCCCAGGTAGAATGTTACACATACGTTTAGTACATCGTAGCTACGGTATTGATGCAAACAGGTGCCTCTCTATTTTGCACGTGATTACCATACGCTCTTGTTGGGTGTGCTCATACGCACATAACACAAGCCAGCTTGGTGCTGGTTTGATATCAGAGAGGGTCCTGGGTCATCTATATTTTTGATGGACTGTTCAAAGTTGTTGGTGGAAAATGGATAGAGGGATGTTGGAATGGTGTGATGAGGTCATGTGGTTTCAGTAAACGTAGGCCGGCCTAGGCAAATGACATTGTTAAAAACCCCAGACGCTATTGTTCCCTGGGCACACTGTGTACGTACTATCTCTCTTTACATCTCTCTCTCTCTCCCCCATCTCTCACTCTCTCTCTTTCCGTCACTTGTCCCCTGTCCCTCTCTCTCTCTCTCTCTTTCCCTCTCTTGTCTCTCCGTTTCCTCAGCCGTCTCCAGGAGGCTAATGACAGCCTGAAGGAGGAGCTGAGGACGCAGGGGGAAGTGGGGGACGAGAGGGAACGGGAGATGGAGAGCTTAAAGGTAACGAGATGATGAAAGAGGGGCCAACATCCCGGGGACGAGAGCGGCAGGCAGGCAGCCAGCTTTACAGGTGCTCCCCCTTTTCTCTCTCCTCCTGTTTGCAGGTCCGGATGAGAAGCCGAGACAATCAGCAACAGGAAGAGTGAGTATAAGAGTGTGTGTCCGTGTGTGTGTGTGTGTGTGTGTGTGTGTGTGTGTGTGTGTGTGTGTGTGTGTGTGTGCGTGCGTGCGTGCGTGTGTGCGTGTCTGCGTGTGAGTGTGTGTGTGTGTGTGTGGGTTGGTGTCTGGGAGCGTGTGTTCACACATAGACGGGCTTGTTAGAATTAGACAATAAAGTACCATTTCACACATTTCTGTGTTTCTGACAAAGCGGATGACGATAATGACTTTGCGAGTGACAAGTTGTGAATGAAAAATTAAACACCCTGCGTACATGGCCACCTGTGGTTGTGTCTGTGTCTGTGTGTGTGTGTGTGTGTGTGTGTGTGTGTGTGTGTGTGTGTGTGTACGTGCACAATACCTCCCACTGGCATCTCTGTGAATAACTAATTCACACTGCGCCTCTAACAATGATTACACTTTAAGCAGTCTCCTTTCCCCATGCCCCCCTATGGCTGTCAAATGATATTCATCAATGGAGGGGAGATGTATCTATTAGGCTGATTAACGGAATGAAAGACTAAAGAACAGATGGGTTTGGATGGGGCTGTAGTGGGGGGGGGGGGTCATTTGAAGGGGCACCTGCCTACAGCAACACCCCCCACCGAGACCCCTTGGGTGCCCCCTCATTAAAGCCCCTCCCCACCCCCCACTCCCCTAACGAACCACCAGACTCTGTTTCCAAAACGGATCGGATTTGTTGTGACTCTGATTAGTTTCCAACGTTGCCCAAAGCTGTCAGTCATTTTAATGATATTATTAAAGGCGTCTGACAGGGAGATGAATTGCCTCTCTTTGTCTTTGCCTAATCGCGGCGTGTGTGTGAAAGAGAGAGAGAGAGAGAGAAGGATAGAGAGAGAGAGGGAAGGCAGGAGAGCGATAGAGAGCAGTTCATTTAGATGTATAGATGAGTCTCTTTGATGGAGCCAATAAAATCACACAGGGAGAGATAAGACAAGCGGAGCGGAGGTGTCCTTTGTCTCTCTCTCCGTTCTCCCTCTCTTTCTCTCTCTTTCTTATTACGGGAATCCCTCATTCTTTTCCTTACTGTGTCCCCCCCCCCCCACCCCCCCTTCCGCCGTTGCATATATATGGATATGGCAAGTCTATATGAAAATAGATTTGTCATGATATTCACATGGCTGCCATATACATTTCACGCATAAATCTCATTACTCCGAGTACTGCGAATATCTTTTAGATGTCTCAGCGTGCTGCTATCGTGACAGGCATCAACACAATGAGAAGTTTGTTATTAGATGTGCTTTTAGAAACCTGATTTATGTAGATTATGTCGGCCCGCAATGCAGTTACCCAGCCAACGCAGAGCCAAGCGTTATTGCTCACACTCTGAATAATAGTTTGCCCTCAAACTTGATGGCGCCCTCAAAGAGGAGAAGGAAGGGAGAGAACGGTACGCCGGGAAACATCCGAGAGACGAGGGAGGAAGAGGAGGCCGGCGAAGACGTCCGCTGGGACTGGATCGGTGTCAGAACAGCCGGGGATCCAGGTAGGAAGACGCCCTGAGAGACACGCTAGGAGGAGACCCAACCCTGGAGGGTTTAGGACTAGGAAGCCACATAAGGACAGGTGAAGGACCCTCGGGCTGGGACAGGGCCCCCGATTGGACGGGCTGGCGGTCCATGTGATTCAGCGAGCCGCTCACAGCCAGTCACAGGCTCCGGAGTGACACCGGCACATCTGTCAGCCTCACATAAAGGGGCAGCAGCGGCCCGTTAGTCACACCACAGCCGCACGCCGCTAATTAGCTCCGCGGAGCCGGAGCACCCGTAGGAGAGGAATTAAGGACGGGAGAGCCCTTGATGAGGACAGAGAGCGGCCGGCGTTTCAGGGACAGAGACGAGCGGAAAGTGTGTCGGACGAGCGCGTGTCAGAAACCTGAACAAAAGCCAGAGAGATGAGTGAATTAGAGAGAGAGAGAGAGATAGAGAGAGAGAGAGAGAGAGAGAGAGAGAGAGAGAGAGAGAGAGAGAGAGAGAGAGAGAGGGAGAGAATGTCGCTCATTGTGGGATTTAGTGGAAATGGCAGCTTGTCCCCGGCACTAATGACTACAATTATGAACATACTGATTACGTTAGGCCGCTAATTACACACACACACACACACACGCACACATGTTGATGGAGGCCAACAGTAGCAAACAGTATCTTCCTAAACTTTGTTTCTGCTTTGTAAAATATGTGAGATATTAAATTAAATTAAATTAAATTAAATTAAATTAAATGTTTATTTAGGCTGCAAATGAGGAACAACACCCTTCCTTGAAAATGTAAGGTTCTTCCAAACTAAATTGACCTTTCGGCCAACCACAAGCTTGCTTTCTCACTAACTTGGTGTGTCTCCATTCCCTGATGTAGTTGCCGATGCCAGTTACAATATGTATGCTGGCGCTGTTATCTCTCCTGGGTCAAGCTGCTATTATGAAAACTGATGGGACTGCATTGAACAGTCTAACCATTGTTACCTCTACTTTTTTATAGTTTGATACTTGTAAAAATTTAATGTGAGCCAGTAATGCACTTTCTATTTGTGTGGAAGAGCACCCCCTTCGAATATCCTGGGGTTTGAAAAGGCTTGTTATCTTACTTACCACCAAATTGGGTTATCGTTTTTAAAATACAATTTATTTTCATAACAATTGTAATTCCAGGTAAAAGGCAATGTGTCAATAAGAGCATTACTCTTATGAGCGTAATTCATATTATCTTTGAGGAAGCGCGGTCAAAGGCTGTCTCGTTATTGCTGTGTGCTGCTTCTTTTAAAGAACAGAAGAAATTAGATGAAGGACGCGCCTGTGGTGCTCGCATCCTTTATGCAGGATAGATTGATTCACAGCTCTCTAAAGTGCGCCTCGCCATTGATTGATATGAAAACAGACCAATGAAGTCCGTGAAGCATCATTTCAAAGATAAATCTCCGGGACTTGTCAGACAAAAATGTTGTTATTTTTTTCCTCTGTCAATTCTCATAATAGGCTTCTAGCATCTTGCAGAATTTTAAGTTATTGTTAATAGGGAGAAAATTTTGAGTGGGTGGTTTTGGATGGCCGCCTGTGTGTGTGTGTGTGTGTGTGTGTGTGTGTGTGTGTGTGTGTGTGTGTGTGTGTGTGTGTGTGTGTGTGTGTGTGTGTGTGTGTGTGTGTGTGTTCCCATGCTTAATGCCAATAGGAACAATGATGGCATTCATTAGCATAGCGATGAAGCCACAGTGCCAGTCAACTGAAGCAGAACGCAGCTCTTTACGAAGACGCGATCCTAAAGACAAAAATATAAAAAACAACCCATGGCCGATCTTTACAAGGAAATTAACATGGGAGGTACAGTGGTAGCTTAATGGGCTAAGGAGTCTTGGGTTTGTAAAAAGTATTTAGACGGTTAGCATGCTAACTGGACAAGCTCACTGGCGCATGAAAGAAGACCGTGTAGGGGGCCGGGCCTGGGAGCTTGCCGGGCCATCCACGGAGCCGCAGCCATTATCCTGCGTCGTTAATTTAATGGACATTCCTTAGTCTACCGAGGGCCTGGCCATCGCCGAGCCCAACATTTGTTTGTCATTTCCCCAAACATTTTAATAAATAGTTAAATTCTTAAAGAGCGTCTTGTACTCTAATGTTTCCTAGTCGTCGTTATTTGTGTGTGTGTGTGTGTGTGTACCCGTGTTCATGTTTAATTTAATGACTTCTGGAATCCATTCCCTCGCAAATCTTAGGGTTTGTAAATACTGATTATAAAATGGTTTATGATGATGTACGCCGAGTTGTTTGTGCCCTAAATTCTGTAGGCAGTTGGTTCAAAAGTGCTTTGTCAAGCCAGCGCATATCTTGATGTAAACAGGCCTAGTTAGTGGAAGTTGAAAAGTCTACTGCCACATGATCGTGGGGACAGATGAGACGGAGAGACCGTAAGACGGATCTGTGATCTGTGGAGAGTACACAAAAACGTTCTGCCTTTGAATTACCTAGAGGTTTGTGGCCTCCTGCCCTGTTCCATGTCTGATTTCTCTCTAGAGGTTCATACAACTTATGTTTGTCTAATGCGTGTTTGCGTTCGGGTTTTTTTACAGCAGGGAAAGGGAGAATTGTGTTGCTCACAATCTAAGCAGAATCCAGGACATGCAGACGAGATTGAGAGGCAACCTGGAGGCCATTGGAACACTAAACCAACAGGTAAGAGTGCACACACACGCACACACACACTAGGTCCCTCTGAGTCCCTTTACCCGGCAGGCAAAAAACACACCCGCACACCAGCCCACCTGCTGTTAAGTTCATACAGAAGAGGAACCCTTCAAACGTCCAACTTCAAAAACACACACACACAAACACCATTTCCTCTTCCTTGGATGAAAGAGAGAGAGGGGGGGGGGGGGGGGACGGACAAATCTTATGGAGGGAGAGTGGTGACGTTCTCGCTGCCGGTAAATGATTTCCCTTTCATGAAAGTGAAAGAGGGACATATATCAATAGGGGGTTACCCGTCTTCCTATGACAGCGCAGGGAAATGTCATGCTGGGATAAAAAAGGGCGGGAAGAAATAGGGGAAAGAACAAGAGGGCCGACCAGAAACATTTTATCTGCGTTCGCTTCCAGAGAAGTCAACAAATCAACAAAGGGGAAAGGAAATGAAAAGAGGCATTTTCCCTTTCCTCTCTTTGGGGAAACTCTTTGGGAATTGCTCGTCTGGCTCTTGTCATAGTTTGTAAAGTAGCCCCCTAGCAGACAACGTCGCATTGCTCAAGACAGCTTGCTGTTTGGAGCTTCAGGAGTTGAAAATGTTGCTGTGGTGAGAGGAGTACGGGGCAATTTGATAAACTATTTGGAAAGCCGAACAAATTAGAGAGGAGCCAGGAGTGAGCTGGAATAATGCCAAGACGTAGAAATACGAGAGATAGTGACCACCATGGTGAAGGCTGACAAAAGATGTTGGAGATGGAGAGAGAGAGAGAGAGAGAGAGAGAGAGAGAGAGAGAGAGAGAGAGAGAGAGAGAGAGAGAGAGAGAGAGAGAGAGAGAGAGAGGTAGAAAAGAGAGGGGAGAGAGAGAGAGAGAGAGAGAGAGAGAGAGAGAGAGAGAGAGAGAGAGAGAGAGCTGTCCTATACTAAGCAGTTGTTTTACCAGGTCAGGTGTGTAATAGCCCCATCACCACACGCCTCTTAATCTCCAGTGTGAATCATTACACACATCGATCCAACACGGGCGAGCTAACCACTACACGCTCTCTCTCTTAAACACACACACACAGGAAATGGACAGATCATTTGTACAGACCTATTTCCCTGCCCTTCACCACATCCACCTGACACACACACACACACACACACACACACACATACACACACACACACGCACGCAGGTATCGGACACATCCCCTGTCCCATCTCCGTTGGTGTGAGGACACCAGGGGGAATGTCTCATTTAATTCAGTGTCACTAAAGGTTCAATTAGCGGCTAAGGCTAGCTGTGGTTCCATCTTTTCAGAGTGGTGTCCACGACAACCGTCTCCCCGCACCGCACACATACACACACACACACACACATACACACACACACACACACACACACACACACACACACACACACACACACACACACACACACACACACACACACACACACACACACACACACACACACACACACACACACACACACACACACACACACACACACACACACACACACACATGAATAAAAATAAACCTTTCAAGTGGTTTGTGTGTCTCTAGACAATCCTCTCTAATTTCAACAACTTAAACTGTACCATTTAAAATTTTGGTTTAGATTTTTTTTATTATTATTATTATTCCAACCCCAGCTAATTACGACACATCCCAATTTTTTGATGATGACGGAAATTAAAAATGTCCCCTGGAACGTAAGGCTAATTACAAACGTCAACCTAAATGCCTTTATTTTTTTAGGAAGCGAGTCGCTTAGTCAAAATGAGACTTGTCTTGCAAAGAATTGTCAATATGGCCGCCACTACTGTACTGTAAGCACAATCCACCAGAGTCACTGGACCGTGGGCCTGAGATGCTTCTATTTTTGTTTGAAAACCAAGACATTTGTTTAGATTTACTGTGTGTTTCTCTGTGTGTGTGTGTGTGTGTGTGTGTGTGTGTGTGTGTGTGTGTGTGTGTGTGTGTGTGTGTGTGTGTGTGTGTGTGTGTGTGTGTGTGTGTGTGTGTGTGTGTGTGTGTGTGTGTGTGTGTCTGGAAGGGAGCATGTTAGTAGAAGTATCCGGAAATGTGTCTGTCTTGTCTCCGTCTGTTTGTGTCACACATGGCCAGACACGCCAGCCAGACATGTCTGTGTGACATCACTTTTGAACCGCAAACCTCGCACACACACACACACACACACACAGTAGAGAAAGCAGGTTGGGATAATGTCATGGACTTACACTTTCTCTCGCTATCTTGAACTATTTATGTTTTCTTTATTTTTACAGCTTATCCATAAATATTTAATATGTATTTGATATTAGAGGCTAGATTGACTTGTTTTCCAATAATTCACATACAAACACACACACCAACCTTAATAAAAAGGAAAAGAAAGACTTCAATCTAAGGGTGGATGGATGTAATTGTGGTTTGGATAGCCCAATCATGTTCAAACCATGAATGATTTGTCTCGTTTCATGGCTGATTTTCTATCGCATCGACCTTTTGTGATTGCTCAAATTGCTTGTTTTCATGTTTAAATCCCCAGCTTTACACACCTCCGGTGGGCTGTTGTCGTCTTAACACGGAGCGACAACAGCCCCCGACAGAACACCGGGCGGCCCACCATTAGCATGTGTCTCTCGCTAGGTGTTAAAGACCGTTAGGACCTAGCGTCAGCGCCGCGTGTTCATTCACCCCAGCTCAGTTCCACTGTGAGCTCCTACTGTACTCTACTCTGTCTGTCCGTCCGTGTCGCTCTCACACACCCTGTGTCTCTGTCTGTCCGTCCGTGTGGCTCTCACACACCCTGTCCTCCTACTGTACTCTACTCTGTCTGTCCGTCCGTGTGGCTCTCACACACCCTGTCCTCCTACTGTACTCTACTCTGTCGGTCCGTCCGTGTCGCTCTCACACACCCTGTCCTCCTACTGTACTCTACTCTGTCTGTCCGTCCGTGTGGCTCTCACACACCCTGTCCTCCTACTGTACTCTACTCTGTCTGTCCGTCCGTGTCGCTCTCACACACCCTGTCCTCCTACTGTACTCTACTCTGTCTGTCCGTCCGTGTCGCTCTCACACACCCTGTCCTTTTTCGTCACCCCACCCATCCTCTGGCTCCTGACCCTCTCCAGCTCAGCGCTGTGGGAGCAGAGAACCAGAGACTGCGTGTTCAGCTGGAGGAGGAGCGGGTCCTTCGTCGACGACTGGAGCTCAGGACGCCGCTGTTTGCCCGTCCCCGGGGTGCCTCCAGCTACCACCCCCACCTGCCCCTCCCCACCCGGCCCGCCTTCTCCCACACCTCCCTCTCGCTTGTCCTCCCTCTCCAGTCTCCGACCAGCTCCGGCCCGGTACCGGCACCCGGGGACAGTCAAAGGAGGCTTACCCGAGCAGAGCTGAGCGGAAGTGGGCCCCCGTGGCCAGGCGAGACCCATGCCACAGGCGAGGGCTACTTGAGGAAGCTGGGAGGAGAGCTATCCTCTTAGTCGCAGGATAACTCCCTCTACTGGCCAGGGTGGGTGAAGCACCTCAACAAGTTAAGCCTCTGAGGTCTTCTTATTGACCGAACCCCCACTGGTCCCCTGACCTCCAGCTCACCTCTAACCCCAGATTTCCCAGCCCATTGACATGGCCGGGGCCGACGGAGGAGAAGAGGTTAATGTGTTTGTGGTCCAAAGTCTGGTCCCATGGTGCCTCGGGGCGGGAGTCTGTCAACGAGGCAGAAATCCCCTGCAGAGTGAACTTCTGGAGCACAGCCAATACAAAACTGAAGAGCTGTGTTAGTGAGTTACTGAACGATTCAAGGGTTTACCTGTGAAGGTGTGCCTCAGTTTACGTAATATTGAGCCATGGTGAGGATGTTTTGAGACAGACAGACAGACAGACAGACAGACAGACAGACAGACAGACAGACAGACAGACAGACAGACAGACAGACAGACAGACAGACAGACAGACAGCAGTTGTCAATGATTTATGTATGTCTCTTAACAATCCAATTAGCCGCCTGTTAACTGTTCAACATGTCTTGTACGGTGCTTTGATAGATGAATATGGTTTTGTGTGTGTACAACAGGGCATTTTAGAAACCCTTATCTTTTTTTACAAGTTTTGTTTTGTATTTTGTTGCTCAACCATCTATTTATTGACGATGTCTCTGTGAGTTTTAACATGAAATGATAATGACTGTATAAACATTTTAAGAGAGACTGCATCGTGTACATTTTATTTTCCAATCTATGGTAAATTTTTACATTTAGTCATGATTTGAGAATGCGTGCGTGTGTGTGTGTGTGTCTGTATGTGTGTGTGTGTGTGTGTGTGTGTGTGTGTTTGATTGATAAGCGGGGTACAATATCTGTGGTGCAATCTGTATGTTTTCCGGCTCACATAGTGGTGGTAAAATAAAAGATAAAACCTTTATGATAATGAGAGCTGAAAACATGTCCTACTCTCTCGCACCCCTTAAGTTGCTGCCTCTTTTTTTCCTCTACCAAACCTCTACACAAATGTGCCTATCTCTCTCTCTCATTTTCTGTTTCTCTCTCTTTTTTTCCTCTGTTCCTTTCTCTGTCTCTCTCCCCTCCCTCCGTCTCTCCATGTACCTCACAGTAGATTCGGTCTTACTGTAGTACATGCTAATGAGCTAGAGCTGCATGAGCTTGTTAGCTTGGTTTTTTGTCATTTACACTGTGGCAGTCAAAAATACCCCTTTTATCTGTGAACATTCACACACACACACACTCCTTCATTTGCTCACTCAGACACACACACACACACACATGCACTGAAACACAAAGAGCATAGTCATTAAAAAAATGAAACCACAGGCTTTTAAAAAGAACTCAGGCCCAAGAAAAGTCAGCAGTGCGACAGTGAAAAGAATCCGCTGGAAACAATAATGAGAATGATCATTTGTTGTTCTTGAAAACCCGGTAAGGTTTCACAGAGGTTAAGCTCCCCTTTGATGTGTTTTTAACTCGTTTCAGCTCTGTGGGGGGGATTAGTCAGCCCCTTCACACACACACACACACACACACACACACACACACGAACGGGCTCTTCATTTCCACACCGCAAGCTCTTCTCGCACAAAGACTGCCGTAAAAGAACCAACTCTTTTTTTTTTCTTCCTCTTTTTATCTACCAACTTCCCAGCCTACTTTTGTCAAATGAATGTGTGTGGTGTAATCTGTTTGCCTCGTGGCTGTCGGTGTGTGTGTGTGTGTGTGTGTGTGTGTGGTCGTCTGGAAGCCGGTGGTAGGCCCGTAAAACATCGCTGCACACTATTTTCTTTTCATCCCAAATTAGCACGGGTCTGTTTGGGAATGTGGCGGGCCCTCCACCTCGAGAGGCATTGGAGCAGCGGTTGGCGATGACACACATGGCTATAAAGAGTTTTATTATAGGCTGGATTTGTGTGTGTGTGTGTGTGTATGTGTTGTTTTTTGGTAAAGATAGTATAAATCTCTGATCTGAGGTGAATCACCTCTCATTTTCTATGTGCCCTAGCACAGGAGGGGGCCCCGCCATGCAGCCTCGCGTCTAGATGGTGAGCAGCCTCCTACACCACCACCAAGCTAAAGTAACCCACAAACATTGTTTTTCCTTTTTCAACCAGGGATATATGGACTTGGCTTTTCTTTATGCGACATCGGGGGGCTGGAAGCAATAAGGAATGCAGGAGATTGTCCTCGTTATTTAAAAACCGATGTTTTAAGTTGACAGGAAATGAAAAGGAACGCTAATAGACATCGCGTTGTTTTTCTTTCCTTGGTAGAAAGGAACATTATGAGTATTAGCTATACTCAGGCAGGCCTGGGAGATGGCCGTCTGTAATCTGCCAGTGCCTGCTCTTAGATTGGCCGCCTCAGACCGAGAGAAGAAATGAGCCAAATGGATGAATGGAGCCCAAACACATTTGATTGGGCCTTTAATGAGAACAGAAAGGCTGAATGGTGAATGACAGACTGGCTGACTCACTGACTGACTGACTGGCTGGCTGGCTGGCTGGCTGGCTGGCTTGCTGACTGACTGGCTGGCTGGCAGGCTGATTGACTGACTGGCTGACTGACTGAGGCTGATTGACTGACGGGCTGGCTTGCTGACTGACTGGCTGGCTGGCAGGCTGATTGACTGACTGGCTGACTGACTGACGGGCTGGCTTGCTGACTGACTGGCAGGCTGATTGACTGACTGGCTGGCTGACTGAGGCTGATTGACTGACTGGCTGACTGACTGACGGGCTGGCTTGCTGACTGACGGGCTGGCTTGCTGACTGACTGGCTGGCTGGCAGGCTGATTGACTGACTGGCTGGCTGGCTGGCAGGCTGATTGACTGACTGGCTGACTGACTGACGGGCTGTCTTGCTGGCTGTATGGTTCCCTGTCTTTCTCTGTCTATCGCCCTGCCTGTCTTTACCTCTCACCGTCAGCGCGTTCACCGCTTGTCGGTTCTGTCAACGTGTCTGTCCAGGTTTTCCAACCTGCCTTTCTCTTGGTTCGGCCGCGTCTCTCTCTCTCTCTCTCTCTCTCTCTCTCTCTCTCTCTCTCTCTCTCTCTCTCTCTCTCTCTCTCTCTCTCTCTCTCTCTGCCAATTATACGGCTGTGTGTCACCGCGTCTGCTGTTTGGCTGCGGCCGAGCTCAGGGCTCCAACGGACGGAAAGGCAGATGGGGCAGAGCGGGCGAGGAAGCCGGCTGAGTGGGGGGACAGGGACCGGGGCGAGGAGCAGGGGGAGCCGACGTGAGGTGAGGGAGGGAAAAAGAGAGAGAGGGAGCAGGAGGGGAGGGGGGTACATGGTCCTTATCGGCCCCCTCCAGAAAGCGTGTGCCTCTAATGGGTCGGCGTGCGGGGAGAAATGAGGCCTGGGCCTGATGGGGCCTGATTAGCCATCGACTCCACAGCACATCAAAGCACCGAGGAGGAGGAGGAGGAGGAGAGCAGGGAGCTGAAGGTGAAAATCACTATCACCGCCTTGGCGGGGACCCCGGACAAAACGGAAAAATTGCACTTGCGCACGTGCATGTGTGTGTGTGTGTGTGTGTGTGTGTGTGTGTGTGTGTGTGTGCACTGCCATTTGATTTTAACCTTGAAAGACGGAGCTGCTCTGAATAAGTAGGTTCCCCCCAGAGTGGCCTTAGAAGGAGGAGTGGAAGGAGGGAGGACAGGAAAGAAAGGGGTAAATGGACTGAAAGAGGGAGAGGTCGGCGGAGGGGAGGAAACCATTGGAGAAGAGAGGACAAGGGGGCTGAGCCGACAGAGATCAAAGAGAGTCATTATTCTCCATATTAGAAACATAATGAAATTTAGTTTTTAATGATGTCCCAGACCCATCCTATCCTGTTAGTTTGCACTGTACAGAAGAGACGGCTATAAGCCCATTCTCTGCAGCACACACACACACTTCCTATGGTTCGTCCTCGCTGGTAGAATGGCAGCAAACCAATGCCTAGCTTGTACAAAATTCAACATTCTGAGGGGTCCCGCCAATGCTAATGTCAGCCAATCTAGCACACACTTATCCATAATCATATTCAAAGAGCCAATAGATCCATTATCCCATCACTGTCTCATCCTCCCTGTAGGAACCCCGATATAGCTCCTACTGACCTTGATTGGAATCTTGCTCTCTCTCTCTCTCTCTCTCTCTCTCTCTCTCTCTCTCTCTATCTATCTCTCTTTCTCATTCTCTGCCCCCCACTTCTTTTTAGCCCCCCCCCCCCCCTCTCTCTCTCTTGCTCTCTCACTCTCCCTCTGTCCCCCATCTCTGCCCACTTGGCCTGATTAGCATACAGTAACAAGATGGTGGTGAAGGTAATCTGTGTGAGGCGGCAGACAAAATGGAGGGCGTCGTCAGGGGTCGCGCCGTTGTCATCGGCGTCAAACCTTCAACCGCTGGCTGTCGCAGCTGGCGGACTCGCGCGCACACACACAGGCAATGGTTTTGCATGCTGCAAAGAGAGGGGGGAAAAAAAGCATATCTGTAATCAGGTTTGACACATTGCCGCGAAAATGCAGCAATCTCATCTGACAGCTGCACACTGCAGACACACACACACACACACAGTCGCATCCTCACAGCACATCACAGCGTGTTGATGGAAAGAGACATTGGCAGTTCTCTGGATCTATTCTTAGATATCTGTGGTGGCTTTAATGTGGGTGATTTGTTTTGGCCGACGTTGAATACATCAGGCTTTCAGAGGTGTGAGGGAGTGAATGGCCTTCCAGCAGGTATAGAGCTCATCTCTTCCCTAGAAGGCTTATGGAGTCAACTGTGTAAAGAGGGGATACGCGTCACAGTTGTGGCGTCATCATCTCTGCTCCATTCACTGGGAAGGCACGGGTGAAATACCAAGCGCTCCTAATTGTTTCATTGGTTGTTTTGGTTCTTTCGTTTGCTTAATTGATTTTGTTTGTTTTATCCCCAGTGTATACCTTGTCCTATGTTTTCTCTGTCTTCCTTCATTGGAATTTACCTTGTATTGTGAGGAGAAAATTAAAAACCTTATCTTGTTTATTTAATTTGTGCCTTGCCTTGTTTATTGTCTCTGCATTTGAATACATTTAGCTCACTACTCACTTCATGACAGAATGACTGAACTAACCACGGATTCGGCAGAAATGGAAAACATCAGGAGGGCTCTCAACTAACACGATAGCATGCTATGGCCTATCCAGCATCAGCTATCAATCCTATCCTAACAGCGTGACCAAACTCCGGTTGAGCACTTGGACCAGCCTTCGTCCTGTCAGAGTAATATTCGTTATGCAGGCAAGCCCGAGCTTTTCCCTCCGAACAAATATGACAGAAGTCCCAGTTTCTGCCTGACCTTCCTCCAGTGATGTGCAATGTCCTCTGAATTTCAGCAGATCCCGCCATTCTTTGGAACGTTTAAAGGTATTGTGCATAATCTCCGGGATAGAGATCCGCTGTGCAACAACACCGCTCACTTCATGGATCAAATATGCATGTCAGATCATCAGGCTTCCAGACTTGAAGCAGCTCACCAGCTTCTTCTCAAGGCAGCAGTAGCACGGTGGAATACACCGTCAAGTTTTGGTCTCTGGCGGAAGTCTATCCATGGAAGTCAAGAGACAGCTGACCACTCGGGAGAATTTTCAGGACCTGAACGTTCTAAGGTTCTAACGGCCCTACGGATCGATAATTTTCCTATTCCAACCAAGTCCAACTCAACTGTCGGATGGATGACTGCTTCTCCTGAGTTTTCTGAGCCAATACAGATTGATAGGACCCGCCTTCCCAAGCCTGTGCAGAATCACAGCTTCCAAGAGGGGTCTTGAATGGGATGCGGGAAGGCGGATCAGACAGTGTCCACTACGGCCGGAATATTACGGTGCTTACCGGGAATAGGAGACAACCTTGTGAGTCCAGTATCACTGTCAAAACATCTTCCTAATCACCATGCTGTTCCCTACTGTCTTTCCTGGCCAAAGGGCAACATCTGTGCCCAGGCCTTTGTTGATTCTGGAGGCGCTGGCAATTTCTTGGATCATTCCTGTGCATTTCAACATGGCATTCCTCTTTAGCAGGTGCCATAGCCTTGCCTGTTACGTCTGATACCTCTCCATGGTGTAGGACCTTTTCTCTGTCGGAGCTGAAGCAATGGCAATGGACACCTAGGTTCAGGAGTCACTGGAAGCAGGCTTCATTCGCCTGTCCACCTCTTTAGCTGGAGCTGGGAAGAAGGCAATCTTCCTGGGCTACATTTTATAAAAAGATGTCTTGGAAATGGATCTCGGGAAGGTACAGGCAGTTAGAGATTGGCCAGTCCCCACGCCCATCAAGGAGGTTCAGCGCCTCCGGGGGTTTGCCAATTTCTTTGGAGCCATTGCCACACCCCTCACAGAGCTGACACGTAAGTATCATCCTTTCCGTTGGCCTCTTGAAGCCTCTCATGCCCTTGAGGAACTCAAGCGGAGTGACATCTCAGCTCCCATTCTTCGTCTACCGGATCCGGCCCTGAAAGTCAGCCTTAGGTGGACGTCTCCAACACAGAAATAGGGGCTGTCTTGTCCAAGATGTTATAACTCGATAATAAGTGATAACCAAAAGCTGCCCCAGTGTGCATTCTTCTCTTGTCAGCTTTCCCTTGCCAACCTCAACTACGACGTAAGACTATCTAAGATATCGTGATTTGTTTGCAGAGAAGCAGATGCTTCAAGAATGGCAACACTGGCTGGTGAGCTCAGCATCAGGTCCTGGTATGGACAGACCATTGGAACCCCTGGATTAGGACCACCAAGCACCTGAATCCCTGTCATGATTTTTGTTCTTCAATAGATTCGATTTTATCATCTCATATCGACCAGGAAGTAAGAACCAGATACATGATGCTCTTTCCCTCCAGCTCGAGAGCCCAGAATAGGAGTCCCATTACTGCACCAATCCTCCCGTCTTCCAGGATGGTGGCACCGGTTTGCTGGGGAGTGGATGATGTCGTCAGACAAGGAAGCACTGGTGCTACCCCTGGGGGACTTCCAGAGGGTCGCCTTTCCAGGTTCTGGAGTTGGGGTCATCCCCTTAGCTTATCCTGACAGCGTCAGGGCTGAGGTGTTTTTTCGGCGGAGGTATTGGTGGCCTTCGTTGACCAAGGATGTAGCTCAAGTTTGTTGCAGCCGCCTGTTCAGTTTGGGCTCAGAACAAATCGTCCCAAACCAGATCCTCAGGTCTCCTCCACGCCCTGCCGGTTCGATCTCGGCCTTGGTATCATCTTTGTCGAATTTGTCTCAGGTCTTCCAGAGCCGAGGGTTTGTTGGTTGTTGTCCGGTTCTCTAGAACTGCCCGGTTCATTCCCCTGAAGTCAAAATCATCTCCTGAAACCACTGCTCTCCTTGTAGAGAACATCGTCGGGTGTCATGGCATGACTAGGCACTTGGCGAGTGACTGGGGTACGCAGTTTACTGCCAAGTTCTGGAGATCCATCTGCAGTCTGATTGCAGCTTCTGTCAGCCTTTTTTCAGGGATCCATATACAGAGCAATGGTCAGACGCTGAACCAGAGAATGGAGTTGGCCCTGCGATGCCTGGCATTAGCTAACCCCTCCACCTGGAGTAGGCATCTTTTCTGTCTGGACTGAATACGTGCAGAACTCCCTGCACCACTCCTCACTTGGTATGTAACCATTCCAATGCCTGGCTTAACGCCAACCCACAGGCTACTTAGAATGCATCATGAATTCCATCCGTTTGTACCTGAGAAACATAAGTTGTGCAGTAAATCTAGAGAAAAGAAGAAAATCATATGTGAATTTTAAATTTGGGAAATGAAGTTTATTAACGTAACTAAAAACATTGTTTTTTCCTGCCAATTAAAGCATGACAATCTGCTATCACCATTGTGCTGTTTGACAAATAAGGCCTACAGGTGGACATCTTTTTAATATACACAATTTTGTTTACTCTGCCTCAAAGCTACGTAATTAAAGGGAAAAAGTGGAAGGCAGAGGAGATCAGTTAAGTGAAAAATGTAAGAAAATGCACAGAAGAGAGTCAGGTAAGTAAGTTACAGTTCTGTGACTCCTTAGTGTCCCTGTCATGACTTTGTGAATTGAAAATGCTTTGGTGCTAATAGACGGATTATAAAAAGGACCAATCACGGCCTCAACTCCTCTTAGCATATCATTTTTATTTCTTTATTTTTTCTATATATTATTTTTTTATCTTCTTCATTACAAGGTGGCACTATCGTTGTCTCACTAAGCGTTTTTAATGTCTCCTGTTTTGTCTGAAGCCATGGTGTGAGTCTCAGAGCCTAGTTCTGCCCTCCGCATATTTATCCCTCCCTCCCATCCTCCCCGCCCCTCTCACACGTTTTCAAAAGGCACTTTATTTACCCTCCCAGGGGACCGCTACATTATGCATTAACCTGTTCAATTATGCATTCATTTATGCAGGCGTTGCCTTATGTAAATGAACTTTATGATTAAACAAATTGTTTCGCTGTTTTGGCGGTGTGTTCCTTCCTCGATTGTTTGTCAGTGACATTACGCCACGGCGGCCTGGGACTTGGTGCCTTTAGTGTGTGTGTGTGTGTGTGTGTGTGTGTGTGTGTGTGTGCGTGCGTGTGCGTGTGTGCGCACAAGTTTGAGCCTATTTTAGGGTGTCTAGTGTTTATTAAGATATTATAATGTTACTCCTTGGAGTGTCCCATAGTGACAAATTGGGAGGACCTTTAACTTAGACAACGCCTCTCAAAAGTCAATAATATCCATATCCGTATCTCTACTTCAACTTCAAACTATAAAACTTAGCGACGCTCCAGAGCTAATCGGAGGCGCAAAATTAACAAACACAATAAAAACTTGTCTTTGGTAAAATATGAACGTCTGTAATATAGCCTCTACTATAGCAGCTTATCAGTCCCACCCAGAAGTTGACACATACATCTTAATCACAGCTCTCCATATCTATCTCTGGGCCTGAGAAATGAGCGGCCCACCAAGACAGATGAACTGTGTGTGTGACGGGCTAGCGTTATCGGGACCGCAGCCACGCCTTTGATCTATTCTGGACCCCCTCATTTCCATCCGATACACACATCAGATTCACCCACACCTTGACAGAGGGAAGAGGGGGGGATCACCATCTATTTGGGGAGACACTCTGACATAACGGTCCCTCTGTGTGGTGCTGCTTAGTCTCTCTTTGGTTTAAAATCCTGCCATTCCTCAATGAGGTGGTTAACTAGCGCGGGAAACTTCTCTTTCTCGATTCGTCTCCGTTCTTGTTCTCCCTTTCCTTCCCCCTCGGTGTTTCCAGGGTAGGAGTGAGTGATGGGGTTTTAGTGGACCCACTAGGCTGCTCTGTGGGTTTCCAGAACCACACATCACAGAGCGCGTTGGTCGGCAGCGTGCCCCCGGGAGTTTGGCTTGGCAGAGGACCAGGCCCTAATGGCCCCCGCTCTGCTCGCCCCAACCCCAGCTCTTAGCTTCAGCCCCCAGCCCAAACCACTAGCCCCCGAACCCTTAGCCCCAATTCTCATCCCCAACCCCATCTCCAACCACTAGCTTCAGCCCCCAGCCCAAACCCCTAGCCCCCAACCACTAGCTTCAGCCCCCAGCCCAAACCCCTAGCCCCCAACCCCTAGCTTTAGCCTCCAGTCCAAACCGTCCAGCCCCACGCCCCAACTCCACCACGCTCTTTTCAGTGGGTGGAGTCTGTGTTGTCTGTATTATGAAGACCTCTCCCTGAGAGCTATAAGAGACACCTTTAGCTGTGCCGTGTGCGAAGACTGCCGTGTTCCAGACTGCCGTGTTCCAGACTGCCGTGTTCCAGACTGCCGTGTTCCAGACTGCCGTGTTCCAGACTGCCGTGTTCCAGAGCCAGTGGTGAATAGCAGGGGGAACAGCTGAGCCCAGGTATCTGCTGGCCTCAGGCGATGCCACGTGCACACATGCCTCTGGTAGACGCTGCTCCTCGGCTGCCTGTTTGTGCGTGCACACATGTTCACGCAGGCAGGCCTCTGGGCCAACGGACAGGCTATGAAACCCACCCCCACCCCCGGCTTACGTTTTAATTATGCTGCTTGATGAAATAGTAATCACAGAAATGGCAACGCCGGCATAATTGATGACATTTGTAAGGAAGGGCAGGGTGATGTGCACACTCCACACGTTAGTTCCCTGCTAATTCCTGCACATAACGTTGGCCTAATATGTACTTCAAACCGCTTACAGTGTTTTCACAGAATAATTTATCAAAACAAATGCTATATTTCACCCTTATTGAATGTGACCAGCACTAAAAGATGACTTATTAATTACCTAGCTATGCAATATTCATGAAATTATGTTTATGTGGAATGCATATTGCAAATGCGTTAGTGGTGGATAGCGTTGGAGACCTACTGACACAGAATCATGTTTCATTTTTGTTGTTGGAATACAGTTTGAATACAACGTGCCTTCCCTTGCTGTTACATGTGCACGCACAAACACACACAAGCACTCACACACTCACATTTGGGTTATAAGCGGTCCATATGTTGATGAAGCTATTAAAGTGCATGCATTGTAACAGATATTTGATGTTGATAATAAAAGCTGATAGTGAAACCTATTTGCTGTAAATGGGCCATCAAGGTAAAGACCTGCTCTATATCCAAATGGTGATGAGAGACACCCAGATGACAGAAAGACATTACTGAAAGAGAATGTGGAAATAGCAGTCAATGGTGAGCTATGCGCTGTTCTGTATTTCCATATGTCCTCTCTCTCCCTCTCTTTCTCTAATTTCCATCCAAACCAAGCACATATTATGTGCTTATTTTCCAAAATAATATGTTTAATTCACATAATTTTTTTGTTGTCATTTATGTTATTCTGGTTTCATTTCATTTGTTAAACCTGGTTAAAGCAGCATTGCTTTTTTTGACAATACAAATTTAAATTGTTACACTCTTTAAAATATATTTTTAATGACTATCATATACATTTCTTTTGGGGGGGGGGGGGGTGGGGGGGGGGGGGGGGTAAATGGCTCACCAAACACCCCCCACCCCCACCCCTCCCATCACAGCTTTGAGGCTTCAAAGAGAATTTGACTGAAATTCCTAATTGACATGGTAATAATATCTACTTAAAACTATAAAGTCCCCCACATCTCTATACTTCCCAAGTCAGTTTATCTCCCTGTTTTAATTAGTAAGTGACATTCATTTCAGCTTTCCCTTTTATCACTAGCCGTTTACAAGCAAAAGGATCATCATGTTAATATTACAAAATTATGAAATACATTCCCTCTGTTAATTAGGTTGTTCTTTTTAATTAGAATGTAATTGTGGTGATCTAGTCCCTTTCGCAAGGGGAAACGCAAGACCATCAGACAGACATTCAAGGCTTTTAAAAATGAATTACATAGACAGTAGGCTACACTGTCCTCTTCAGGTAAAATGTGGAACTGCGTTTTTGTTCTTATTTATCAAGCCGTGTGACAGACGATGCCCATAATCCATGAGAAGTGGTCAGCTTGTGTTTTCCACAACTTTGCCCCATCCAAGCATTTTGATGTCCCAGTGTGCCTACAATACCCCCCGTGGTTGATGTCCCAGTGTGCCTAGATATACCCCCCGTGTTTGATGTCCCAGTGTGCCTACATATAGCCCCAGTGTACCTACATATACCCCCGTGTTTGATGTCCCAGTGTGCCTACATATACCTCCGTGTTTGATATCCCAGTGTGCCTACATATACCTCCGTGTTTGATATCCCAGTGTGCCTACATATACCTCCGTGTTTGATATCCCAGTGTGCCTACATATACCCCCGTGTTTGATATCCCAGTGTGCCTACATATACCCCCGTGTTTGATATCCCAGTGTGCCTACATATACCCCCGTGTTTCATGCCTACATATAGCCTACATAAACATTGGAATTTGATTTATGGTCTCCTTTATTTTTGCTGTCATTCTCTGCCTTTCTCTGTCTCTCTCACTCTCACTCTCTTACCCACCAATGTTCTCTCTCTCTCTCTCGCTCTCTCTCTCTCGCTCTCTCTCTCTCTCACACACACACACACACACCTATACATTCAAAGCTGCTTGGCTCACACCAACTTTATCCGTGTGCCCCCCATTCCTCTCCCCTGCCCCCCTATCACGTCCACAAACATCAGCCAACATCACAAGCCAGGTAAACAGCCATATCTCTGGGCCAATCCCTCATATGGGGCTAGCAATTACTAACTCAGCATGTCCCAAACCCCCCATCTAACACACACACACACACACACACACACACACACACACAGACCCACACACCTACACAGTCACACACACACACAGACACACACGCCTGCATAGTCACACACACACACACACACACACACAAAAACACAGACCCACACACTTACACAGTCACACACACACACACACACACACACCACACACACACACACACACACACACACACACACACTTACACACAGTCACACACACACACACACACACACACACACACACACACACACACACACGTCACACACACACACACACACACACACACACACACACACACACACACACACACACACACACACCCCGCGCTCCCTCTGTCGTTCTTTGTCACCCGTCCTGCAAAATTACACTGAGGCGAGCTGCCACAGTATTGAGGAATAGTGTCATAGACTAGCAATTTCCTCCCTAGGTGTCAGGCATACTTTACCTTAATGTGTCCGCCGTAGCTCTTAATAAAACGCCCTTGTCTATATACATATCTACCAGCAGCCTACGTCGGGCGGCAGCCCCACACTCAACAGCGCGGTTAAATATTTACCTTCAGCGAGTGACAATGGCCAGAGGAATGGAGGGAGATAGACGGAGGGGGGAGACAGATGGATGGCTCCCCAGCTGGTGCTCTCACCCGCTAAATCTGACACCAGGCCAACGGGGAGATTTTCCTCATTGTGGAGCGGAATGCTCCCCAAATCAGCTGGCAACACGGATAGCTACTGCTCTGTTTGGACCGAAGGGCATTATATCTGAGGGAGTGGGAATTGTTGGATTTTTGCGGGAACGTTGTTTTGGAAAGAGAGAGTGAAATAGGTGCCCTCTCTCAGCTGACCTTGCAGTGTCAAGGAAAGCCATTTAATTGCCACGACAACTGAGAAACGGTCAAAGACGTCTTCCACTGCACAGCTGCTTTATGTATCTGTGTGGGATCTATGTGCTATGTGCTGAGCCTTCTCCTCTACTCCCTCTTCACCTACCACTGCACGCCTGTATATGCTTCAAACACCATTATCACGTTTGCAGACGACACAACTGTATTACAGTACGGTATGGTAGCTGCTCTGTCTCCGGCTGGAAGGAACCGCAGAGGGTGGTGAAAACTGCCCAATGCATCACCAGTACCCCACTCCCACCCATTAAGGCTGTCCAGCAGAAGCGGTGTCTGCAGAGAGCGCGCATAGTTGCCAGGGACACCTCTCACCCTGGCCACAGTCTGTTTGCCCTCCTATCCTCTGGGGGGCGCTACACAGGACAAGCAGGCTCAGGGACACCTCTCACCCTGGCCACAGTCTGTTTGCCCTCCTATCCTCTGGGGGGCGCTACACAGGACAAGCAGGCTCAGGGACACCTCTCACCCTGGCCACAGTCTGTTTGCCCTCCTATCCTCTGGGGGGCACTACACAGGACAAGCAGGCTCAGGGACACCTCTCACCCTGGCCACAGTCTGTTTGCCCTCCTATCCTCTGGGGGGCACTACACAGGACAAGCAGGCTCAGGGACACCTCTCACCCTGGCCACAGTCTGTTTGACCTCCTATCCTCCGGGAGGCGGCTCAGGAATCTCCGTTCCAGGACCAGCAGTCACAGGAGCAGCTACTTCCCCGTGGCTGTCACTGTGTTGAACTCTGTCTGTAGACACCGGTGACACCACCCTCCACCCCCTAGGATACCCCACCACCCACCCACTACCTGTACCTGACTCACTTACCTGTACTTTATATTCATTTATACTACTGTCTATACTGTATATATCAGACCTATATAGTGTACTAATACTTAATACTGTCTATACTGTATATATCAGACCTATATAGTGTATTTATAGTTGCTACTGTCTATACTGTATATATCAGACCCATATAGTGTATTTATAGTTGCTACTGTCTATACTGTATATATCAGACCTATATAGTGTATTTATAGTTACTACTGTCTATACTGTATATATCAGACCTATATAGTGTATTTATAGTTGCTACTGTCTATACTGTATATATCAGACCTATATAGTGTATTTATAGTTACTACTGTCTATACTGTATATATCAGACCTATATAGTGTATTTATAGTTACTACTGTCTATATGTATCAGACCAGTGTATTCATACTTACTACGGTCTATACTGTATATATCAGACCTATATAGTGTATTTATAGTTAATACTGTCTATACTGTGTATATCAGACCTATATAGTGTATTTATAGTTACTACTGTCTATACTGTGTATATCAGACCTATATAGTGTATTTATAGTTACTACTGTCTATACTGTGTATATCAGACCTATATAGTGTATTTATAGTTACTACTGTCTATACTGTGTATATCAGACCTATATAGTGTATTTATAGTTACTACTGTCTATACTGTGTATATCAGACCTATATAGTGTATTCATAGTTGCTACTGTCTATGTGTATATCTGATCTTTGGTGTATACACCCTATTCATGTCCACTGCATTTTTACTGCACTGTATTATATACCTACCCTATACCGTACCATATACCTTACTGTATATCATGTTCATATCCTATTCATTCTTCATTTCCCACTATTTACTCTTATAAATAAGTATATATACACTCTGCGCTTTGCACTAACTATCTGGTTAGATGCCACACTGCATTTTGTTGTCTTGATACTTGTACTGTGTCTCAGTGCAAAGACAATACAGTTTAAAATAATCTAATCTGAAGGGATTAGGGTGTAAATGAATTGAACTCTGAGGCACTGAAACTGACATATCCACTCAAACTGAACTCTGGGAAAACGGCCACTGCAAACAGCCGCACGATTCCGATGACAATCAGAAGTTTGAAGAAGGGAATGCCTTTTTTTTTTTTTCAATGCTGACTCTCCCCGTTGCGTTCAGAAGCTGAAATATTCTTGACGAGTTAAAAAAAAAAAAAACTGAAAAAGGGGAAAAGCAGTGCCTGGATTTTTAATGACTTTCTGCACATTAGAATAATCTGTCATTTCAATTAATGGGATTGTCATCAGCGAGATGTCTGCTGTGTGTGTGTGTGTGTGTGTGTGTGTCTGTGTGTGTGTGCAGCTCGTTGGGCGTCTTAGAGGTTGTCAACTGCACCCCTCATGGGAGTGAAGTGATGGTGTCAAGGCACCCCCCCTCCCCCCCAACACACCCTCCACCCCCCAAAAACAAAGCAAGGTTTCAAGGGAAATTGCTTGACAGCGGCTTAAAAGGCAGTCAGGAATAACTTATCAGGTGAGGGCTGCCGTTATGCCTTGCGGGTTCATTTCATTACGATCACTTTCTCCTTAACTCCAAAGAGAGGAAAAGATTTATAGTCAGTCAGAGTGAGACGGAGAGGAAGAAGCAAAGCTATCGGAAACAGGGTAAGAAAAAAAACAAAAACGAAGTTTCAGGAAGGGCTAAACTTTCTTCGAATTGTCTCTTCAATAAACGCTCTTCCTCTTTCCCTCGGCCGTCTCTTCCTCCCTTCCTCCTCCTCCCTGCTTCGCATCAAAGTGACGAAGAGGAAGCGGAGCGGAAAGTAAACTGTTTCTCTGTTTCCCTCCGACTCCATCTTGTCGCTCTCTTGGATAAACATGTACACAGACCCTGCATGTTTGACCCGCAAACCCCAGTCTTATTTCCCCCGGGCCGTCTCCATGCCTTCCCGTATGTACGACGGGGGATTTGAAGTTCACTCGAGGTTTAACTTCATTAAACTTTCTGTTTATTAAGGATTACTCGACCCACTTTTAAGTTGTTTGGGCTTTCTATCTAATTACGTTCCCGGGGCCCTCTTGCTTTTTCGCAAAGGCACGGTACTTCATACAATTAAGTGGCTCTCGGAAACGAGAGAGGGTACGGTATGTATGCATGGACAATGTTATGATTGCTAATTATGCTCCCATGCAGCCTGAGAAATGTTCTGGGCTCTGGATTTTGTCCGGCCGGGTTTTCCATGAACCGATGGTGTTTATGAAATGTAGACATTCTTCGGTCTGAGGCTGGATCTTTATAATACGAGCCAGATGGGGCCTGCTTCAGATTAGGACCATCGACTCCGCTATCTGTGGGAACACCTTCTCCCGTCTCCCTGTGTGTCTGTGTGTGTGTGTGTACGTATGCCTGTCATGCATCCATTTTGATATTTTTATGTGTGTGTGTATTCCTGGTTGTGTTCGCTCGTGTATGTGTGTGTGTGTATGTGTGTGTGTGTGTGTGTGTGTGCGTGTGTTTATTTGTGTGAGGGTGTGTGCGTGTGTTGTGAGAGCAATTGTCTTTGACAGCCACAGTATCATTATTCTTTTAATACATTTGAGTGAGTCAAGATACCCATCTCGCAATCTGCTCCTTCCAAATGCACATTAATCTGATGCTGAAAATTAGAATAATTATTGAAAAGAGCTCCCCGAAATAGAACGTAATTACCTTGGCGCGGATCAACATTTCTCTTATCATTGTCAACAACTAATAGTACTGTTCCCTAGTAAATAATAATTGCACCTGATGTTATGAACAATAATCCTGAAACCCTTCACAATGGAAGAAAGAGATTTTATTTATTGCATCACAATGATTTCATCTAACCGTGCACGGTATTGAAAACTTTGATAAAGAACAATTATCTCTCCGTATTGTTTCATCTTATGACTGTGCCGTATGACCGGGGCCATTTCCTCGTGAGATGTCAGGAGAAGAGAGGCACAGCTCTGAGCCAATGCCCCTATTACCTCCCAGACACTAGACCAGAACACTGCGTTGTATTCATTAGATTTCAG
>JAPMUY010005798.1:0-40833 GCA_026901105.3 Galaxias olidus
GAAGTTGGATGCCGTGGATTTGTGGCAATATCAACAACCGAACTACTTAAGGAGTTAGGGATCTGCGGCAAGGATTTGCGCCAGACCATAAAAGCTATATTAGTGGCTATATCAGTGGCTGTGGCTGAAAAGGAAGGATCCTATATAGGCACAAATGTAAAGAACATCATGTTGAAAAAACCAAAAAGTGGTTTAATCTCAGGACAAAGGTATAAAATGTAAGTCTTTCCAGCAGAGCATCAATTATCAAGCATGCAGGAACAGAGTAGGGAAAGATGATCTTCTTTTCAGGTGGTAAGTATCCCTGCAGAGTTGGCAGAAAGTGCCTACAGGCATAGTGAACAGGGATAGGTATAGGGATATCTCTCTGTTTAATAAGCGATTTTTTTATTTATTTTTTATTTATCGCCTTGCTGACAGCGGATATAGAGGGGGGTGGCTCTGAGACGTCATTGCTCACCGTTAAGCCTTCAGGAGGTGTTGTGGGCTCAAATTAACGAAACATCTGGGATGGAGGGTTCCCACTTGAAAACCCCAATGACATATCTGCTCTCAACCCAAGTCCATTCTAAAATATTGTCTTTTGAAGTGCTCATCTTGGAAAATGGCATAATGGCTATTATAACATCCTATCCTGTGTATGTTGAAATGTTAAAGCATGGAAAACATTTACACAAGCTGCAAATCTTAAATCTGCATGTTAAAGTAGCAATGACCTTGACCTATACGATTGTTAGCTTGCTTCAGCCATAGATACATCATTTAAAATGAATGATCAGTACTCAGTAAGTTATCAGATAGCTAATAGTAGCCAAATATACATAACTGTATCACATAAAGCTAAAATAAATCTCACTATATGACATTTTTATCCACACAACACAAATCTAAAACAAGACAAATTGTTTAGCTAGTCACACTATTGAGCAATGCAAACCTTACCGTTGTCTGAATACAATGAGGGCGCCGCTCAGTTTTGGCGGCGTATATCTTGATTTTCCTTGGATGGATTTGTAAAAAAAAATGTGGCAGTTTCTTAAGGAGGCCTTCGTCTTGTCGGTGTTAAAAGGATTTGTGCGAACCAGCTGATTTAGGGTAGCACGTAGTCAAAAAAAGTATATGAAATTGATTTTAAATAACTTACATTTGACTGATTGATGGGCTCGCTCAATGTCATGTCCTGACAGGGGTTTTGTTCAAAATTAATCCAAGTTTGACCGTCAAATGTGATGGGAATAGGTGGGAATTTTGGTTTAAGCAAGAGGAGCGTTCAATTTTTCTGTGCCCGTTTGGCCTTAAATTTGAGACGATTTCACAAAGTCCAGCGACGACCGAAAGGGACCGGAGCTAGTGCGGGAGGAGGAGCAGTACCAAACATAGTTGGGCTCACCTCTACGCATGGCACTGGTTCTGGAACCAAAGTCCTGGAGAGGGGCTGGACTCTTTTCTTTTACGGAGTCGCCCAGGGTGAGAGGCGCCGGGCAGGTGTGGGGATTCTTACGAGTCCCCGGCTGGGCGCCGCAGTGTTGGAGTTTTCCCCGGAGAATGAGAGGGTCGCCTCTTTGCGACTCCGAGTCGCTGGGGGGAAGGCTCTGACTGTTGTTTGTGCTTATGCACCAAATGGCAGTTCGGAGTTTCCGGCCTTCTTGGAGTCGCTGGGTGGGGTCCTGGAAAGGGTACCATCTAGTGATTCTATAGTTCTGCTGGGGGACTTCAACGCCCACGTGGGTGACAATGGAGAAACCTGGAGAGGGGTGATTGGGAGGAATGGCCTGCCCGATCTGAACCAGAGTGGTGCTTTGTTGTTGGACTTCTGTGCTAGTCATGGATTGTCCATAACGAACAGCATGTTCGAGCATAGGGAGGTTCATAAGTGTACCTGGTACCAGAACACCCTAGGCCCCAGATTGATGATCGACTTTGTGGTCGTATTATCAGACCCGCGGCCGTATGTCTTGGACACTCGGGTAAAGAGAGGAGCTGAGCTGTCAACTGATCACCACCTGGTGGTGAGTTGTATCAGATGGCGGGGGAGGCTGCCGGACAGACCTGGTAAACCCAAACGTGTAGTGAGGGTGAATAGAGAATGTCTGGCTGAGGACCCTGTCCGTGAGGTCTTCGACTCCCACCTCCGGAAGAACTTCTCGTGCATCCCGGGGGAGGTTGAGAACATTGATTCTGAGTGGGCCATGTTCAAAACCTCCATTGTGGAAGTGGCTGCTAGGAGTTGTGGTCAGAAGGTCGTCGGTGCCTGTTGTGGCGGCAACCAAAGAACCCGCTGGTGAAGGAAGCCGTCAGACTGAAGAAGGAGGCCTGTCGGGATTGGTTGGCCCAGGGGTCTCCTGAAGCAGCAGACAGGTACCGGGCGGCTCGAATGGCTGCAGCTTCGGTAGTCAAAGAAGCAATAACCTGGGTGTGGGAGGAGTTCGGGGAGGCTATGGAGAAGGACTTTCGGTAGGCCTCAAGGACGTTCTGGCAAACCGTTAGACGGCCCAGGCTCTGTTGAGCAGGGGAGGAGAACTGCTGACCCGGACTGGGGATATTGTCGGGCGGTGGAAGGAGCACTGTGAGGAACTCCTGAACCCCGCCAACACGTCCTCTGTGGAGGGGGCAGAGTTCGAAGACTCGGGGGCAGTCTCAGCCATATCCCTGGCAGAGGTCACTGAGGTAGTTGGGAAGCTCCTCAGCGGCAAGGCACCGGGTGTGGATGAGATTCGCCCCGAGATGCTGAAGGCTCTGGACATTGTTGGGCTGTCTTGGTTGACACGCCTCTTCGGTGTCACGTGGAGGTCGGGCACAGTTCCATTGGAATTGCAGACCGGGGTGGTGGTTCCCATTTTTAAAAAAGGGGACCGATGGGTGTGCTCCAATTATTATTATACTTCTCAGCCTACCTGGGAAAGCTTATGCCAGGGTGCTGGAAAGAAGGCTCCGACCAATTTTTGGACCTCAGATCCAGGAGAAGCAATGCGGATTCCGTCCTGGTCATGGAAGTGGACCAACTCTTTACCCTTGTGGGGCTGTTGGGGGGGTCATGGGAGTTGGCCCATCCAGTCTACATGTGTTTTGTGGACTTGGAGAAGGCCCACGACCGTGGCCCCCCGGGGAGTCCTGTGGGGGGTACTGCGGGAGTATGGGGTACCGAGGCCATTGCTACGAGCCATTCAGTCCCTATATGGTGAGAGTTGTGTCCGTGTACTCGGCACAAAGTTAAATACGTTTTCAGTGGGTGTTGGACTCCGCCAGGGCTGCCCCTCGTCATCAGTTCTGTTTGTGATTTTCATGGATAGAATCTCAAGGCAGGGGCAGCACGGTGGCTTGGTGGTTAGCACTGTTGCCTCACAGCAAGAAGGTCCTGGGTTCAATCCCCACCTGACCCAAGGGCGTTTCTGTGTGGAGTTTGCATGTTCTCCCCGTGTTCGCGTGGGTTTCCTCCGGGTACTCCGGTTTCCTCCCACAGTCCAAAAACATGCAGGTTAATTAGTGACTCTAAATTGCACGTAGGTCCCTATATGTCGGCCCTGTGATAGATTGGCGCCTCTCGCCCTGTGTCCGCTGGGATAGGCTCCAGCCCCCCCCGTGACCCTGTACAGGATAAGCGGTAAAGCTAATGGATGAATCTCAAGGGGGAGGAGTGTGTCCAGTTTGGGGACCTCAGAATTGCTTCTCTGCTCTTTGCAGATGATGTAGTTCTGTTGGCTTCTTCAGACTGTGACCTCCAGCATGCACTGGAGTGGTTTGCAGCTGAGTGTGAAGCGGTCGGGATGAGAGTCAGCACCTCCAAGTCTGAGACCATGGTTCTCTTCCGGAAAACGGTGCCCAAGCGAGGGAGTTCAAGTATCTCGGGATCTTGTTAAAAAAATGCAGCATCAGCAGTAATGCGGGACTGTCGTGGTGACGAAGGAGCTGAGCCGAATGGCAAAGCTCGCGATTTACCAGTCGGTCTACATTCCAACCCTCACCTATGGTCATGGGTAGTGACCGAAAGAATGAGGTCGTGAGTACAAGCGGCTGAAATGTGTTTCCTCCGTAGGGTGGCTGGGCTCAGCCTTAGGGATAGGGTAAAAAGTTTGGTCATCCGGAGGGAGCTCGGAGTAGAACCGCTGCTCCTTCGCGTCAAAAGAAGCCAGATGAGGTGGTTCGGACATCTGATTAGGATGCCTCCTGTTGGAGGTTTTTCGGGCACGCCCTACTGGTAGGAGACCCCGGGGTAGACCCAGAACAAGCTGCAGAGAGGAGCTGGAAAGCGTTGCTGGGGATAGGGACGTCTGGACTACCCTTCTTAGCCTGCTGCCACCGCAACCTGGTCCCGGATAAGTGGCGGAAAATGGATGGATGGATGGACATTTTTTATTAAACTGCTCAAAGTAAAGGATGTTTTCATGTAAGAACAAAACCTACGCTCTTTGGAAGCTAACTGGGAATTAGCAAGAGCTTTTATGTTTTATGTTCAACACTTTTGTGTTGTGAAACTAAGTTTTACTTTTGTATCACTTAAAAGACTCGGAACAACAAAAACATTATATTTGTGTCAATTCAAACTGTTTCAAAATGCTACACAGCGCGATTTTCTTAACTGCTGCGCGATTGTGCTCCCGTTTGTTTACGTTGTAGCTGTTAAGGTTGTCTAACCTAGTAAAAGCTTAAAACTTACGTGATATAAGTAAATCACATGTGAGTGAGCAACCAATGAATGTCTCAGGAGGGCGGGGTCAAACGTTTCCCGCCCGGAAATTGCATACTGCAGTTGGGTATACTTATAAGTAGCCAGGACACCCCCAACAGCTACAATGTAGTTTAAACCACAGCAGGTTCACGCAGTGGTGAAGAAAATCTCGCTGTGTAGCGTTTTGAAACTGTTTGAGTTGATACAAATATAACGTTTTTGTTGGTCCGAGTCTTTTAAAGGGGCCATTTTATGTACATTTTCAGGTTCATACCTTTATTAGGAGTTCTACTAGAATAGGTTTTCGCATTTTAATGTGCAATAAATCATTTATTTTGTCTAAATTGCCTGGATCTGCAGCACCTCCATTCACCCTCTGTCTAAAACGCACCGTTTTAGCTTCTGTCTCTTTAAGACCCCCCCCCCCCCCCTGACGAGCCAAGTCTGCTCTGATTGGTCAGCTGGCCAAACAAAGGGAATTCGCCTTCGCGCTGACAAAACCAGCGTTCTCTCAACATGGCGAAACCACTCGGCCTTCGCTCTGACTGGCTCTGGTTGAGGCCATGCCAAACATTACTCAAATGTGTGACTCAAGCCTGGTTTATACTTCTGCGAAGCAGCACGTAAACAGCTCTGCGTAGCTTCGAAGCCCAGGGGTTTCTGGGAAAGCATAGCTCACTGAGGCCCGCCGACGTGTTGACGGGGAGTCCTCCCAAATCCTAACAGCCCGTCGTGCGAAGCGTCTTCTCAGTGCGTCAAACAATCGCTGATTGGTTGAGCAGGGTGGAAGCAAGTAGATATTCGGTAATATTTTGGCTGTATCCAAACAAATAAAACGCGGAATGGCACAATGAACTGTAGCATATAGGCTGATTTTCGATAGCCTTCGAATTATATTAGTGGTTTTCTATGCACTTAGCAAGTCTTAGCTTGTAGCATACACATAGGCTGTATATGTTGCAACTGTTATCTGTATTGTTTGATAAACTGTATGTATGTGAATGTACAGCACTTTGGTCAGCTCTGCTTGTTTTAAACGTGCTCTATAGATTAACCTGATTTGATTTGATTTGATTTAAGAAAATATGAAAAGCAGTGAGCAACCTTTGTCTCGTTAATACTTTCGCGGGACATAAACGGGAGTTTCCGTGTCTGTGCTTCTTCTACGGTTTTCTGTACATTCTGGATTACTGAATGCAACACTGCCACCTAGTGGGCCAGTTAAACTTACGTTGAAGTATGTAGGCAAACTACTGTGCGAACGGAAGCACCAAATAAACGTTTACGTTCGCTAATGCGCTCACGGAGAAGTATAAACCAGGCTTCAGTGATGTAGATAAGTTATGGAAGTAAATGCCGGACTACAAACGAGGCGTTTTAGGCAGTTCAGGAGCAGTGTTTTCTGTGAGAGAGAGTAGCTCCCTTTGGCGTGGACTATGGGCTTTGGAACTTTTCAGACCTTTTACATGCACAAAAAGCTATATAACATACTAAAGGAAAGGGGAAAAACCCAAAAAGCATAATAGGGCCCCTTTAAGTCACACAAAAGTAAAACTTAGTTTCACACCATAAAAGTGTTAGTATCTTTACAGCTTTTGCTAATTCCCAGTTAGCTTCCAAAGAACGTAGGTTTTATTCTTACATGAAACAATCCTCAACTTTGACCAGTTTAATAAAAAACTATACGTTTTATTTAATATCAAAGGACTGATGAACTGGTTTAAGTACATATTCTTAAATCACTGAAATATTCTATATTTACCTATTTATATTAAAAGCATTGTATTGTCATTTTAGAACTCACCACTGGTAGCACTGGTAGCACTGGTGCCTCACAGCAAGAAGATCGTGGGTTCAAACACCACCTGACCCAGTGGCCTTTCGGTGTGGAGTTTGCATGTTCTCCCCGTGTTTGTGTGGGTTTCCTCCGGGTACTCCGGTTTCCTCCCACCATCAAAAAACATGCTCCATTCACCTACCAGTGCCCTGACCAGTCACTGCCAATTCACCTGGAGTCGGTCTGTGTGTCCTATGTGTGTAAGCAAGTCTGTTGCAATATGTTGGGTGAGCAAGTCTGGCGCAAATTGGCTGCCGTGGTATCACTCAGGCTGAGTGTTGTGTTTGATAGCTGTTGGTCCATTCGTTGTTCATTCTGTGTAATTAATTGGCGACCAATTTGTGTAAAGCGCTTTGAGTCTCGAGAAAAAAAATTATAAAATGGATTATTATTATTATTATTAGAAAATTTGAGCGCTCCTCTCGCTTAAAGGGGCCCTATTATGCTTTTTGTTTTTTTCCTTTCTTTTAGTATGTTGTATAGCTTTTTGTGCATGTAAAAGGTCTGAAAAGTTACAAAGCCCATAGTCCATGCCAAAGGGAGCTACTCTCTCTCACAGAAAACACTGCTCCTGAACTGCCTAAAACGCCTCGTTTGTAGTCCGGCGTTTACTTCCGTAACTTATCTACGTGTCTAAGTCACACATTTGAATAATGTTTGGCACGCCCTCAACCAGAGCCAGTCAGAGCAGAGGCCGGGTGGGTTCGCCATGTCGAGAATATGCTGGCTTTGTCAGTGTGAACGCAAATTCCCTTCGTTTGGCCAGCTGACCAATCAGAGCAGACTTGGCTCGTCGGGAGGGGGGGTCTTAAAGTGACAGGAGCTAAAACGGAGCGTTTCAGACTGGGTGAATAGAGGTGCTGCAGATCCAGGCAGTTTAGAAAAAATAAATAGTTTTTTGAACATTAAAACACACTGATGTTCAAAGCCTCCATTGCTAAAGCTGCGTCTGAGAGTTGTGGTCTCAAAGTCTTAGGTGCCTCAAGGGGCGGTAACCCTCGAACATCCTGGTGGACACCGGTGGTCAGGGGAGCCGTCCGATTGAAGAAGGAGGCCTTCCGGGACATGCTGTCCCGGGCAACTCCTGAGGCAGTTGCAAGGTACCGACAGGCCCGAAGGACTGCAGCCTCGGCCATGGCAGAAGCAAAGCAGCGGGTGTGGGAGGAGTTCGGAGAAACCATGGAGAAGGACTTTCGGCTGGCGCCAAAGCGGTTCTGGAAGACCATCCGACACCTCAGGAGGGGAAAGCAGGGAACCATTCAAGCTGCATACAGTAAGGATGGGACGTTGTTGACCTCAACTGACAAGGTGATTGGGAGGTGGAAGGAGCACTTTGAGGAACTCCTGAACCCGACAAACCCACCCTACATAGTAGAGACAGGGCTGGAGGATGATGGGGGATCAGCATCAATCTCCCTGGCGGAGGTCACTGAGGTAGTCAAACAACTCCACAGTGGCAAAGCCCCAGGGGTTGATGAGATCCGCCCAGAAATGCTGAAGGCTCTGGGTGTTGAGGGACTGTCATGGATGACACGTCTTATCAACATTGCGTGGAAGTCGGGGACAGTACCTAAGGAGTGGCAGACCGGGGTGGTGGTTCCCCTGTTCAAAAAGGGGGACCGGAGAGTGTGTGCCAACTACAGAGGCATCACATTACTCAGCCTCCCCGGGAAAGTATACTCCAGGGTGCTGGAAAGGAGGGTTCCGGATTGAGGAGGAACAATGCGGTTTCCGGCCTGGTCGTGGAACAACGGACCAGCTTTTTACCCTCGCGAGGATCTTTGAGGGGGCCTGGGAGTATGCCAATCCGGTCTACACGTGTTTTGTGGATTTGGAGAAGGCGTATGATCGGGTTCCCCGGGAGATACTGTGGGAGGTGCTACGAGAAGTATGGGGTGAGGGGTCTCTACTCAGAGCCATCCAATCTCTGTACTCCCAAAGCGAGAGCTGTGTCCGGGTCTGCGGCAGTAAGTCGGACTCGTTTCCGGTGAGGGTTGGCCTCCTCCAAGGCTGCGCTTTGTCACCTATCCTGTTTGTTGTATTCATGGACAGGATCTCACGGCGTAGCCGTGGGGGAGGGGGGCTGCGGGTTGGTGGGCAGAGGATTGCATCACTGCTTTTTGCAGATGATGTGGTCCTGATGGCATCATCAGTCTGCGACCTGCAGCACTCATTGGATCGGTTCGCAGCCGAGTGTGAAGCGGCTGGGATGAGGATCAGCACCTCCAAATCTGAGGCCATGGTTCTCAGCAGGAAACCGATGGATTGTCTACTCCAGGTAGGGAATGAGTCTTTACCCCAAGTGAAGGAGTTCAAGTATCTTGGGGTCTTGTTCTCGAGTGAGGGTAAAATGGAACGAGAGATGGGCCGGAGAATTGGAGCAGCGGGTGCGGTGTTGCAGTCGCTCTATCGGACCGTTGTGACAAGAGAGAGCTGAGCCAGAAGGCAAAGCTCTCAATCTACCGGTCTATCTTCGTTCCTACTCTCACCTATGGTCATGAAGGGTGGGTCATGACCGAAAGAACGAGATCGCGGATACAAGCGGCGGAAATGAGTTTCCTCCGGAGGGTGGCTGGCATCTCCCTTAGGGATAGGGTGAGAAGTTCAGCCATTCGTGAGGGACTCGGAGTAGAGCCGCTGCTTCTTTGCGTAGAAAGGAGCCAGTTGAGGTGGTTCGGGAATCTAGTAAGGATGCCACCTGGCCGCCTCCCTGGGGAGGTGTTCCAGGCACGTCCAGCTGGGCGGAGGCCGCGGGGCAGACCTAGGACCAGGTGGAGGGATTATATCTCCACACTGGCCTGGGAACGCCTTGGAATCCCCCAGTCAGAGCTGGTTAATGTGGCCCGGGAAAGGGAAGTTTGGGATGCCCTGCTTGAACTGCTACCTCCGCGACCCGACCCCGGACAAAGCGGATGACGATGATGACGATGATGATGATATTAAAACACGAAAACCTATTATAATAGAACTCCTAAATAAAGGTATGAACCCGAAAAGTACCATAATATGGCCCCTTTAAGACAAAATTCCAACCTCTTCCCATCACATTTGACGGTCAAACTTGGATTCATTTTGAACAAAACCCTTGTCGGGACATGACCTTGAGCGAACCCCTCAATCAGTCAAATATAAGATATTTCAAATCAATTTCATATACTTTTTTTGACTACGTGCTACCCTAAATCACCTAGTTCGCGCGAATCCTTTTAACACCAACAAGATGAAGGCCTCTAAGAAACTGCAAAAAAAATAAATAAAATCCAACCAAGGAAAATCAAGATATATGCCCCCAAAACTGAGCGGCGCCCTCTTTGTATTCAGACAACGGTAAGGTTCGTATTACTCAATAGTGTGACTAGCTAAACACTTTGTTTTGTTTTTGATTTGTGTCGTGTGGGTTCAAATTTCATATTGTGAGATTTATTTTAGCTCTCTGTGATTCAGTTATGTATAATTGGCTACTATTAGCTATCTGATAACTGAAGGGAAATTCCCCTGAGTGCTGATCATTCATTTTAGATGATGCATCTGTGGCTGAAGCAAGCTAAAGATCGAGGTCATTGCTGCTTTAACATGCAGATTCAAGATTTGCAGCTTGTGTAAACATTTTCCATGCTTAAAGCTAATGAAGGAATAATTTCATTGCGCAAGGAATTATATGAGACAGTTTCTTAATTATTTTAATTTTTTTTCTATAACGTTGTCTCAAGCACTTGTGGTTGTCCTATCTGTGTTATTTCGTGGCATTATAATTATAATCCAGGATTTATTTTTAATCCAAATTAATTGAGATGTTATTTCTAATTTATTGGTTAATTTGAAACCCCTTTTTGCCTATTTGTTTCTAGAACAGCATAATGTTTAACTTTGGTCTTTCTCTTTTACAGACAAACAAACATTACTAACAAAGAGAAAACGATCAACGACCCCAAAATGAGCTGCATGTAGCAAAATGCTTGTAAGGTTTGATGGAATAGATTTAAGGAAGTGTAATACTTTAGGTGTCAAGTTAACATTAGCAGATTTGGCAGTTGAGAGACCTCTAAGACTAGATCTTGATCTATTGACAAAAAGGGCTATGAGATTCATGCCTTTATTGAAGTATGGGTGGGTAGTAAAGATGAAGTGCTTTAAGATATTCTTTGCTATAACTTTGCAATCCAGTTTAATGCGGATGCAGACAAATTTGCATATAGCAGACACCTTTGTGCAGTAGTTAAAAGGGTCAAATCTAAGAGGAATAAGTTGCATTCCACAGACAGAGAGGCATATGACAAGTGGATCTTTAGTTTGCCAAATGAGATATCAAATACAGGAACCAAGTGTTCAAATAAGAGGATGAGAGGTTTGATGATGCGATCAATCAACTTGGTTGTTTAAAAGCTGCAGATGAGGCCGTCATTAACCTAAAAAAGCCATCACGGACAGATTACAGACAGACTGTTTTGATTGCACTGCAGGCCAAATGTAACTATGATAGGGAGGAGGAAGGCAGAGTTGTCAGGGGACAGGTGTGTTGAGCACCTGTTTATACAGAATCCTGCAGGCTTCATTGACTAACCATATGCAGGTTTTAAATCAGCAAGTTTGGTTCTGGATAGGTGTACCTGCAGGTGCTCGAGTTCCGTTTGGTAGGTTTGTAATAGGGGGTATCCCAACTTTTAAACATAGGCCTATGGTTAGTATACTTATGTTATTCAGGAGGTTTTCATGGATCTGGTTTGCAGCATATTTTTTTGTTGTATGTAAACATTTAGGTTTTTTCCATTCCTATATCGTACATCCTATACTGGTTGCCATAAATTAAATAAAAATGTTAACACTACTGCTTTTGTAGTTTTTCTTCCAAACATGTCGAACACTTTTTATTTATGAAATCTATTCAAGAATTGAATTGTTTAGTAGGTCTATTCATTTGTAAGTAGGCCTATGGATATAATCAGATCAGAGCTCTTGGTGAACCACATAATGCAGCAATAAGGGTATGAGCCCAGAAGTGTCCGCTGGATGTCCACGGCAACATCCAGCAACGTCGAGGACATCCAGCAACGCCCTCTCTGAACCGGAAGTCCCCTGAAAAACAGTGAGCCGTCCTACTGAACGTCCACATCAACATCCAGCAACGTGAAGGCTGGCTCTCTCTAAACTGGAAGTCTTCGAAAACAACGAGCCGTATACAGCATCATTGTGGACCGTCCAGCCACGGCTACTTCGTTCGCTCGTGATTTGTGATTTTGAGATTTGAGCAGATTTCTTAGTTTGTCAGTGCCAAATTCAAGAATATTCTTTAAAGATAGTGGTTGGGTATTAGCATAGTTCGATTTTGATTGCTTATTTGTTCAGTTCTTATTTCTGGAATATGCTTTGTTCGTGATGGTGGGATTTAAGTATTTTTAGTCAGTGCGATAATCTGGAATATTGTGTAAAGATAGCGTTTGGATATTATCATAATTCGTCTCTGATTGCTTATGTGTAGTTAGTTATTCAGTGTTTAATTCTGGAATATAGTAGGGCTATATGCAGCAACAATAGTTAATAATTGTAAATTATGAGTTTATTAGTTAATGAAGTGTATTAATTCATTTCTGTGCAGATGATGTGCCCTGTCTGGCCAGCTCTAACACAGCTCAACAGCATTGCGCACTCTTGTAGACATCCCTGCATGGCCAGCTGTGCAGCATCCACCGTTCTTACAGACGTGTCTGCCGGACGTCCACAGCAACATCCAGCAACGCCGAGGCCGTCCCTCTCTCAACCGGAAGTCCTCTGAAAAACAGCAAGCCGTCCACCTGTCTGACAGGGACGTCCGCAAGTCTGCCGGAGCCGTCCCTCTGTTCCGCGAAAAATAGAAGGGCCGTCTTTCTATTAAACAGGCTGTCCATGGAAATATGCTGCAAAGGTTGTGGACCATACAGCCACAGCCACTCCGTGTCTCTTGTGCATTTTTGAATCATTGAACATTT
The DNA here is from genome assembly GCA_026901105.3 of Galaxias olidus. NCBI lineage: Eukaryota > Metazoa > Chordata > Actinopteri > Galaxiiformes > Galaxiidae > Galaxias > Galaxias olidus. The sequence continues at coordinate 12,467 of JAPMUY010005798.1, forward strand.
TGTAAAAAAAGTAAATTAAGCTTAGCTAAACAATATTGGTTAACAATCAAGATTTGTATTCTTACATTTGTAGGCCTACAAAATGTTAACATTTGAAAACATAAAAAAAAACGGACCCCAGGTTGAAAACCTGCTATAGATCGTACCCTGTGAGCACAAGAACGTTGATTTCTGGTTGAATACTGATATCGGGTTTGGACGTTCAAGACCTCCTTTAGCCCTGTTTTCTACCGGCTACAACATGAATGTGTTATATAAAACACAAATTTGTTCATTATTTTGATATGTATGTTTATATGTAGGTTGAAAGAAAGACTGTTGAATATTTGAAAGGGTTTTCTCTGAGTTCATAGTACACTGGTAGCAGTGGTAGACGAAATGTGGTCTACACGAAGACGTAATTTGAACACGTTTATGTTTCATGTAAAATGTCAGAAATATGGAGTTTCAACCCCATTTCAACCAAAAAACTTCCACTGGGTTATTGTAATTTAGCTTGAAAGAAAAGACTCTTTTTTCCAGGAGTTCAGGAAGGCGAAATGTGGTCTACACGAAGATAGGCTATAATTTGAACGCATTTAATGTTACATTTTACATGAAAGAAATCTACAGCTAAAGACTGTGCTTTGCCAACGAGACGCATCTAGGACAACGTTATGGGATTGGGAGCAGTTTTGAATGTAAAACAAGCTATTGGAGGAAAGTAGTCTTCTTGCTGACTGATGACACGCGCATGCGCCGCAGTACTGCTTGACAGAGATGGACATTACATCAAAACAGAACAGGGACTTTCCTCACGTGTGAGAACTGCGTAAGGGTTTCATGGAATGCTGCTTTGCAACCTCATACTTTGTAAAAACTTATACTGATGTATTTCCATAAAGCAAAACAGGAATTGGCACCATTTATTTTATTTAATGTTGCTAACTATGCAGGCTGGTTTGGCTTAGCTACACGTTAGCTGTGTTAGCATTCTTCTAGCTTGTTGTGCGGCGTTAGCATGCTAGTAGTAGTACATGCTGCCAGACATACTGTATATTCAATAAGGGGTTATACAGTCGGAGCGTCATTTTATGGTCTAATATAATCGATTTTGGTATACCCCTTTTATTCCAGGGGCTATCATGAGGTCCAACTCCAGAGCTACTGTCAGACCATTTAAAACAGGCTCTGGTGAGGTCTGGTTGGGCGGGGTGGGTTTGAAAGAAAACAATATGTGAAGGAATATTTGTAAAGTGTTTCCACTTTCAATTGTTAGTTTGCCTTAAACATGTACGGCTATAATTTTATTTGGGGAAGTGTTAATGTTACTACATAAATTGATTCTTATAAAAACAATTTTTATTGAAACTGGTGTCACATGGTTTTCTTTGTTCTTAAAGTTTAAGCGGAAACTGAATTTGTTTGGAATTTGCATGACTGTCTTTGGTTGTATAGTTCTCATGGTGTAGCAGCAACTACCTTTACTGTATTGTCCAGTTGAAAAGGCATTTATTCAATGGTTACTTGTCAATGGTCAAAACAAGTTCAAAAGTGAAAGTTTTTTTATCTTTCAAATGGAGACCTAATTTCGCCAGGTGAAACTTCGGCTGAATGTGAACGTTGAAATAACCTCTCCAAATAGCTGGTAAAAAAAAAAGAGACTTCTAGCCAATTTTTGAACGTCCATAGAACGTTGGTATAGCAGTTGCTTTTATGTCTTTGAACCTCTTTTCATCCAAAAGCTGCTCACTGGGTAACTAACATATTGCAAAATTACACTGTATAAGAATTATGCGAATACCCACCACTATCTTCAAACAATATTCCAGAATTTCGCACTGAGTAAGTAAGAACTCTGCTCAAATCCCACCCCAGTATCACCACTGGCCGTGGCTGTACGGTCCACAACGTTGCTGTATATTTCCGTGGACAGCCTGCTTAATAGAAAGACGGCCCTGGCAGATAGGAGGACCGCTCATTACTTTTCAAGGACTTCCGGCTGAGAGATGGACGGCCTCGGCGTTGCTGTGGACGTCCAGTGGGACGGCCCGCTGTTTTTCAGAGGACTTCCGGTTGAGAGGGACGGCCTCGTCGTTGCTGGATGTTGCTGTGGACGTCCGGCAAACATGTCTTCAAGAGTGCAGGACGCTGCTGTACAGCTGGCAAGGCAGGGATGTCTACAAGTGTGCGCAACGCTGTTGAGCTTTGTTATCGAGCTGGCCAGACAGGGATTTCTGTACCAACCAACAGCGCATTTCAAGCACATCATCTGCACAGAAATTAATTAGCCTAATACACTTTATTAACTAATTAACTCATAATTTACAATTATTAACTATTGTTGCTGCATACCGCCTACTATAGATCGTTACAAACATATTCCAGAATTACACACTGAATAACTAACTACACATAAGCAATCAGAAACGAATTATGATAATATCCAAACACTATCTTTAATATTCCAGATTATCGCACTATCTAAAAATGCTCAAAGCCCACCATAGAATCACGAACCATGTAGGCTAAACTATATTCCAGAAATACGCACTGAATAACTAACAACGACTAGCAATCAGAATCTAACTATGCTAATACCCAACCACTCAAAAATATTCTTGAATTTGGCACTGACAAACTCTCTCGAACTCTGCTCAAATAGAATCATAAACCACGAGCGAACAAAGTGGCCGTGGCTGTACGGTCCACAACGATGCTGTTTACGGCTCGCTGTTTTTTGAGAACTTCAAGTTTAGAGAGAGCCAGCCTTCACGTTGCTGGATGTTGATGTGGACGTTCGGTAGGACGGCTCGCTGTTTTTTAGAGGACTTCCGGTTCAGAGAGGCCCGGCCTCGGCGTTGCTGGATGTTGCCGTGGACGTCCAGCGGACACTTTTGGGCTGTAACCCCCAATGCAGGTTAATTAAGGTCTTGCCATGATGAAAGTGAAGATGGTATCTTGGTCCAATCAACAGCATGGGCTGTACTTATGCTCTGGTTTTATAAATCTATACATTATTTATCTATGTAAGTTCACTGTATAATAGAATAAGGTATAGAATGCTCCAAATTTGTGTTACTCACTAAACGTTTATTAATAAAAACAAATTCATAAATTTTCAGTTGATCTAAAAGTGACAGTTTTAGTGTCGAAAAAAGGTTTTTAATTTTACCGAGTTGATACTTTGGTGTAGCCAAGCGGTGTCTTCCGAAAGCTCAGACCTCCTATGGCCAACTTTGACGTTAGTATACATATTTGTCTGGGAAAAATAATGTATATGTTGCTACAGATACTTTGAAAAACTAACTGCCTTTACAGTTGCATGGTCGTTTACCTAAATTAAAGCTAAAATATTAAATACGTGTATGCTGAAAACCGAACTTGTCAAACAACTTAGCTTTTTTATGACGCGGCCCTAGTCAACAACAATTCTAGGCTTCGAACGACAGTTTGCCAAGGTACTGCTTGCAATTGCGTTTGTACACTCATAATCAGTGCCAGATAATCACCGGTCGAAAACACATTTCAAAACATCTCAGTAAAATGTAGGTCCCATTTGCAAGATCATTGCTCAGTATTATTTGTACATATCTGCTTATTTAGCCTATAAAGTGGTAATAAACAGGCATATTCTCTCGTTGAAATACTATCGTTTTCCCTGCCTCCCCCCACAGTTCTCGCCCAATCAATCTTGCAAAAGCTCTCTGCCCAACAAACTCCTACATTATAGCCTATATTTCATTAAATTAATTTATCATTACGATGATGATCTTGTATTGTATTGATCTTGTATTTTTAGCTGTCTACGAGTAGCCGATCTGCTAATTTCTGCAGTCTGCTCTGCAAACCTCAAGGCAATAAACCATCTGACTAATAAATAGGTTTTCTTGTTTTCTTAATGCACTGATTTCTCAGGCACGCATCCGTGGTTACAGCTGATCATGCCACTCAACGCGATCTTTAAGGAAACCAACGCTTTTGTGGACATAGAGGAAAACAAAAGATGAAAGGAAAGGTCCCGATTTTCTCACGGCAATTGATATGCTACCTCAAACTCTTATCACGCATAGTTCTTCATAAGCAGAAGTATTTTAAATATGAACAATATTTCATATCCGCTGATCATTAATATATTCTTAACTGCCTTGATAGACCTACTTAAAATTAACACGCTCAAGAATGCAACAACTATATCGCCTTTTATCTTGGTACAGATAACGTTACCGATGAGCATCACTTACATTCACAATCAATCAGCATAGCTAAAGTTAAAATTCAATGTGTTATAGGCCTATGTAATAGTAGCCAAACTGACTGACATTACCATAAGCTTACATAAAACATTGAAAATAGGTCTAGCTTTATGGATTTCAATCCACGCGACTGATTTCTAAATCAAAACAAACTATCTAGCAAGCTATAGTGGAAAATGACGTGTGTTTTACCGCTGTCCTGGAGAAGTGCCTTGGATCGATTTAAAAAAAAAATTTTTTCTGAGAATCTTTCAAAGGCTTTGGACTAGTCAGAGTTGAAAGGCCCCGACCGACGGATTTAATTTAAGTTAGTAGCGACTCAAATACTAGTATAGTGGAGAATGGCGTTTGTTTGAGCTGTCCTGAAGAAGTGAAGGCGAAAACTTTGAGAGAGCAGTTCTTCCTCTGCCTAGGATCGATATTTTTTTTTTTCTGAGAACCTTTCAAAGGCCTTGGACTACTCAGAAATGAAAGGTCTCGACCGACGGATTAAATTTAAGTTAGTTTTAAATAACTAATTGTTGACTGATTGCTTATTCCACTTAAGGTCATGTACAGTGCATCCGGAAAGTATTCATACCCCTTCACTTTTTCCACATTTTATGATGCTACAGCCTAATTCCAAAATGGATTAAATAAGAAAAATGTTCTCAACATTCTACACACAATACCGCATAATGACAAATTGAAAAAAGTTTTTTAGAATTTTTTGCAAATGTATTAAAAATAAAAAAATTAAATATCACATGTACATAAGTATTCACACCCTTTACTCAATACTTTGTTGAAGCACCTTTGGCAGCAATTACAGCCTCAAGTCTTCTTGAGTATGATGCTAAAAGCTTGGCACACCTATTTTGGGGCAGTTTCTCCCATTCTTCTTTGCAAATTGTCCCAAGCTCCATCAGGTTGGATGGGGAGCGTCGTTGCACAGCCATTTTCAGATCTCTCCAAAGATGTTCAATTGTGTTCAAGTCTGGGCTCTGGCTGGGCCACTCAAGGACATTCACAGACTTGTCCCGAAGCCACTCCTTTGTTATCTTGGCTGTGTGCTTAGGGTCGTTGTCCTGTTGGAAGGTCAACCTTCGCCCCAGTCTGAGATCCAGAGCACTCTGGAGCCGGTTTTCATCAAGGATCTCTCTGTACATTGCTGCATTCATCTTTCCCTTGATCCTGACTAGTCTCCCAGTTCCTGCCGCTGAAAAACACCCCCACAGCATGATGCTGCCACCACCATGCTTCACTGTAGGGATGGTATTGGCCAGGTGATGAGCAGTGCCTGGTTTCCTCCAGACATGACGCTTGGCATTCAGGCCAAAGAGTTCAATCTTGGTTTCATCAGACCAGAGAATTTTGTTTCTCATGGTCTGAGAGTCCTTTAGGTGCCTTTTGGCAAACTCCATGTGGGCTGTCATATGCCTTTTACTGAGGAGTGGCTTCCGTCTGGCCACTCTACCATAAAGGCCTGATTGGTGGAGTGCTGCAGAGATGATTGTCCTTCTGGAAGGTTCTCCGATCTCCACAGAGGAACACTGGAGCTCTGTCAGAGTGACCATGGGGTTCTTGGTCACCTCCCTGACCAAGGCCCTTCTCCCCCGATTGCTCAGTTTGGCCGGGCGGCCAGCTCTAGGAAGAGTCCTGGTGGTTCCAAACTTCTTCCATTTGCGAATGATGGAGGCCACTGTGCTCGTTGGGACCTTCAATGCTGCATACATTTTTTTGAACCCTTCTCCAGATCTGTGCCTTGATACAATCCTGTCTCGGAGGTCTACAGACAATTCCTTGGACTTCATAACTTGGTTTGTGCTCTGACATGCACTGTCAACTGTGGGACCTTATATAAACAGGTGTGTGCCTTTCCAAATCATGTCCAATCAATTGAATTTACCACAGGTGGACTCCAATCAAGTTGTAGAAACATCTCAAGGATGATCAGTGGAAACGGGATGCACCTGAGCTCAATTTTGAGTGTCACAGCGAAGGGTGATTTTTAATGCATATGCAAAAAATTCCCAAAAACTTTTTTCACTTTGTCATTATCCGGTATTGTGTGTAGAATGTAGAGAATTTTTTTTATTTAATCCATTTTGGAATTAGGCTGTAACATAATAAAATGTGAAAAAAGTGAAGGGGTATGAATACTTTCCGGATGCACTGTAGGTACAGGGGTTTACTTCAAAACGAATCAAAGTTTGACCGTGAAAAAGTATGGGAACAGTTAGGCAAGAAGACTTCAAGACTTAGTGCGCGTCAAAATCGGTGCCCGTTTTCTACCAAAATAAAGCATTTCGAACAAAGTTCAGCGTCGAGCACCACGCAGAGGCGAGTTTTGAAATTACAATATGATGTTATTAACAGTGAGTATATGGAAAGATTGAATTGTCTATGATTTAAGAATAAATGCTTAAATCAGTACATCAGTGGTCAAACTGCTTAAAGTTAAGGATTTGTTCATGCAAGAACAAAACCTGCGCACTTTGAAAGCTAAATGTGAATTAGCAAGAGCTCTATCGATGTTGACACGTATATGTTGTGAAACGAGGTTTACATTTGAATTACTGAATAGGCTCAGACCAACAAAAACGTTATATTTGTGGTGATTCAAACAGTTTCAAAACGCTACACAGCGCGATTTTAATCGCCGCTGCGTGAATTGTGTCCCGTTAAGACAACGTTGTAGCGGTTGGAGTTGTCTAGCCTACTAACGACTACAGTTGGCTATGGCTGCAACAACTCTGCAAATTTTAAAACCTTCTTCCGACACTCAAACGGTCACTTTTTGAAAAACTGACACTTTATATATTTGTTTTTATTCATTAACGTTTAGTTAGTAACAAAAAATTGAACATTTCACTGTTTAATCCCTTGATAAAAAAACAAAAAACAGAAAACGCGTTTGTCCTGCCTATTACAAGAATGGAGAAAGTCTGCCATCATTAGCAAGCTGTAGTAGCTACCTTTTCCCCTTCTGCATCTCCGTCCCCTTGACATTTGATCTACACTCACTTGCAGAGGTGTCGTTCCCATTCAAACAGAGCAGGCACGTGCCCCCTAAATTCTTTGAAATTAAATCCATAGTTTTATGTACATTTGCCAGGGCTCAAAATTAGTCGTGGCACTAGTACCAAAATCTTGCTAGCCTACCACTTATTTCACTGCCGAATACAGTGTATGGGCCATGTTCATTGAACACGTTTTTTTTTTTCAACTTCCAGCGCCGCTTCACAATTATATAAAGGCGCAACTGGAACACTCTTTTTTTCAAAGCCCCTTGCCTCTTTTTGAAAATTGTTTCACTTTCGTCAAAGCGCAGCGCTCCTCAATTTGACGTTTTGTCTACTGGCATCAAAATCGATTAAAGGTGGGACTGAAAATGTACAAAGTGCAAAAACGTATTTAGCCATTTCAGATTTCTCGGTTGCATATCAACAAAAAAGGCATTTCAAAACTTGTAGCACACTTCTGCCATTACTAAAAAAAAGTAAATGTTTAGCCCTGACATTGACCTATATATAAATGGAGTTGTGAAACTGTGCCCCCTCAAAAAAATTTGATGCATGACACCTCTGCCCACTTGCATAAAGAGCCAGGGAAATCAAAGGACTCCATGTTACTGAAATGTAACAGGTTTTTAAGCATCACCACCTACCCCAATGATATGTATTGTACCATCCATTCCGAATAACAAACATTACAAAGAGTTACAAGCTCTGCCTACCCTCTGACTGCTTAAAAAGTTGAACTATCCCTTTAAGAAGCCTGTTTAGGGTCGTGGTTTACACCTTCCCACATCAGACTATCATATTTCAGGGTGGGGTGGTGCTACAGCCTTAGGCATGCCCCTGATCGGGTGCACTTTTGTACAGTATGCAAGGTACTCAATTAGGTCCTGGTGCTGAGGATTACATTTTTATGACCTGCTATGACCTGACGTTATTCTTGGCTCTAACTGCTAGAATACCATTTGTAGATGCAATATTAATAAATAACATGTATACATTAAAAAAGCTTCATTGGTAATAAGTGTCATTAACAATATAATAAACATTAAAAGTCAAGTGCGGTTGTGCCACAGTGCAATCCGATTTAAATAGCTCTATGATCAAATTTGAGGGAAACAGAACACTCATAAAGACTTTGTTGAAACACTAAATAACCATATTTTTTGGGTGTATTTCTTATAATCCAAGACATATTGCTGGAGCATATATTCTGTGTCACAGTGGCAACTCCAGCCCCACCGTTCTGCCCAGCTGGGGAGCTCAAGGTTGGACAGACCGGTGGTTCTGGATTCGCCAATGTAACACATGTAGTCCTGTCACTGTAGTTATTTCAACCTTAGTTGTGTCTTGTTTGGTTGATTGTTTCCACCCTTGTGTTCCTACCTGTCCTGGTTCAGGCATTGTACTTTGTTTACCTTGTCGTGTAAAGATCCTTGTCTGGTCTGGCCAAACACCTTGTCTTTCCATTCTTCTCAGTTTAGTTTCTATTATCCCTGGTTCATGGGTCAGCTGAAGCTTCCAATTGTGATCATTTATACAGGATTGTGCCACCAAGTTATTCCATATTTGTACAAAGTAACTACTATCCCATAAGATGATGTCGTTGTGAGACTACCAAACTGTAGTGCCGGCTGGTCAGTTGGCTACCCTGGCTATTAAGATGACAGTTTACATGACACTAAAAATATTAGTGGTGACGTAGTGGGATTGTGGGATAGTAGTGGCATAGTGGGTAAGACTACTACCTGGTGACCAAAAGGTCATGAGTTCAAATTTCCACCTGGGAACACCACCACTAGTGTACCCTTGAGCAGGGCACGTACCCCTGCATTGCTTTAGGGGGACTGTTCCTGTAATCTCAGTGTAAGGCTTTGGATAAAACCGTCGGCGAAATTATTTAAATGTAAAATATAGGCCTTTGGTAACAGTATCCTTAAATCACGGTCCTGGAAACCATGTATTTATCCTCTTATATTAGCCCATGATTTTTTTAAGCCCCGCCAGACTGATTTTCTCACACTTCACAGCACAGTAACGGTGCTAATTAAATATTAAATATTAAATATTATTTTCAAATTTTAAACATAATTTCAAAATATATAAATCTTAAATCAAAGACTTGTGTGAAAGAGCAAGCTTTTTTCTCAGATTTATTTCATAAATATTTCATAAAAAAAAAAAGAATTTAAATCTAGAAAAGTTGCTAAATATTTTAAGATTTATTAATTGTTTTTGAAACTACAAATTGAAACCAATCCATTAACTTTACCGCTTATCCTGTACAGGGTCACGGGGGGGCTGGAGCCTATATAGGGACAGACAACATATAGGGACAGACAACAACACACACTCACATTCACACCTACGGGCAATTTAGAGTCACCAATTAACCAATTAATTGGTGACAAATTGAAACATTTATTTAAATTAATTTCAGTCATTTATAAATCTGAGAATAAAAATACAAGATTTTAATTAAATCTAGAAAGAAATAACTAGGTTTAAGTTACCTCTGAGAAAACAATACACTTTAAAATGTTACTGTAATGCTGTCTTCAACACTTGACATCCCATAGATTTCTGCTCAAACTCCACCAGGTGGCCCAAATAGCACACCATAGCCATCATTATCTAATTACTGACTTTCTCTCGCTCTCTTTCTGACAAAGTAATGAGTCATTTGGGTGGACCCAAATGACTCATTACTTTGTCAGAAAGAGAGCGAGAGAAAGTTAAGCATTGAATAGTATTTGACTAAACAGTTGCACTCCATGACTATGATAGAACAAATAGTAAATATTTCATAAGAATTACATGTGTATAGAAATAAGTCCTTGTTCCCCTCCTTATACACATATTGCCTTCTCTTCTTCATTTCTATAGTGGGTTAGGCAAGAAAATCATTATAATTTTGTTTCGTTTCTTCATCCAGTGGGAACTCATGATCTTCACAGTTGTTCTCAGTGCAATGACAAAGACACGGTTTACTTTAAATATTATATGTCAGACCTCTACAGACCGTCCAGTGCTCCTCGTGTCAATAAAGATGGGTCAACTCCACCGTGTATTACAGTTTTTTTCCAATTGCTTACACGTCTTGCTGAGGAATTTGGCTCGCTGTGTTAAAACTAAACAAAAGCCACATAACATACAACACTTGGAGCTAAACATCTCACTTCTATGTAAAAATGAAACTCCACAATCAAAACTTAACAATCCTTTTTCAAAATTGTATATAGGTCCCAAATGATACACACATGTACTATCTGAATGAACCATTCAAAGCAGCAACAACACACGGACACCACACCGATCTGCTTTAAAACAGTCTTTAGTACTTTATATACCTTTTTAATTTCCTCACATCCTTCTGTGAAAGATTGTTCAAGTTTATAATACATCTACTCGCATTTCAGTGAACACCAAAATATAATAACAGTAATCAATACAATAAGTTATTCTAAACTCATGGAAACAAAGATGATTACAAAAAATTGCTAAAACACTAAATCCCATTCTCTGAACCAAATTATCTGTGACCTAAACCCATTTGTCAAATGAGTCACCCTTTAGGCAAAACCTTAAACAAGTTTAGGTAGTTAGACACAAATAGCAAAACCGTTATCACTCTCTAAAACACATTTCAGGCTGTGATTCACTAGTGTGGAAAAATGGTAAACACTAGCATCAAAAGTTTAACAACTTCCACACAGTTGTCAATGTTTAAACACAACGACTCAAAATACTTCACACATGTTTCAAATGATGTGATCAAGCCAACTGTATAAGACAGAATACAGTTTTTCACTATTGCTAAAACACATTTCTTGAAACCATCACCCAATTTCTCAAAACTTAAAACACAAATCCAAATATTCATAAACAGTAATTTCTGATTAACTGTGAAAGACGTGATGCTGAGGCAGAATTACAGTAATCTTTCATTGACTTTGATTTTGCAGTTGCAAAATTGTTTAGAGTGTACTGTAATGTGCTATTCATTTACTGTAGTTTTCTTTGTTCTTCGGGCTTACTGTATTTTTTGCAAGAGCTGAATATACAGATATTCAATACAGTATTACGTACTTGCAGTACTTACATTATACAATACAGTAAATTCACTGCACTAAGTTGATTAGTGATTACTATTATACTTTTGTTTTTGCAAAATGTGTTTACTACTGTATATACAATAAAAAAAAATAAAAAAAAACTTACTAACTACCATAAACTAACTATATATGCCCTGGACACGGTGTTCTCCATTTTCTGATGTAGTGTCTAAAAAATGCTCTGCGTCTGTTATTTTTTGACTGGCTGTGTTTATGATCTGAAAGAATTGTTTGATTTCTGTCAGAAGAGTCAGGGGTTATGTGAATGTAGTTTGAATATTTGGATTTGTGTTTAAAGTTTTGAGAAAATGGGGCAAGGTTTCAAGAAATGTGTTTTAGCAATTGTGAAAAACTTTAATTACAGTGCAACGGTAAACAAAAAATTGAATTTAAGGGATCATAAGGGATGGGGTGGATGGTGTTGTTTGCCAAAACTATATGTATTGACAAGGGCCAGTTCCTGTTCTTGGGTGGACAGACGCTGCCTTTCATCCTCAGTCGGTTGTCTGGCAGTTCTGTAGAAAATGCAAGAATATGATTGATGTAATTGGGTAGGGATATTTTTTACATACTTTACTGTCATACTGTGCACAGTAATGTAACATCCAAACTGTATTACATGTACTTCTCAGGACTAAACCCACTGTATTTTTTAGTTCACTGAGGAGCATACACCTACTATTGTAGGACTGCATATTATTCTTCTGTGATGCAGAATGATGTGCAACAATGTACATAGGTACAGTCTAGTGCAGAAAATGTACTGTAAGATATACCAGTTCTCCAGTCTAAAGGTCAGTTTTACGTATGGATACTACCTTGCAGCGACTCACATTGGGCTGGTCGCTCTGTCCAGCTTCCCCATTGTCAGGCCACGATACATAGTATGACATGGTCCACCAAAGTGGCCCTGATGTTGTCGGAAAGACAGTATTTCTCCATCTCTTGTCTTTGTTCTTGTCCTCCTTCTTCTTCTACTCCTCTCTGTCTTCCTCTTCCTCTTCCTTTTGCTCTACCTCCTCCTCTTGCTCTCACTGCCTCCATGTGTGCAAAGTTCTCACAAAATAGGCGAGCTTACCTGAGGTCAATTTGTTGCACTAAGGCTCAAACAGATTGGTGTTCAGTTACTGTGTAAGTGTTTTCATGTGTGCGGCTGGGTGCAGCCAATTTCAGGTATGTTTTGTACTTGGAGCAGACGAGATTTCATTCTTGAACAAAGTGTCATATCTGAAAACGTGTGTTGTGTTTTGCAATGTGTGTTTTGCAAGAATTGTAAACAAAGTGCAAAGCTGAAAAATTTGTACTTTTGTGTTTGCAGTATTGCTGCCTTGGTTTAAGGTATGACTACATAAGTTAAAGTTTTGACGCTTTTGTCTGAGCATTCACTTTTAGTGTGTAAGCGATCCGAAAAAAAACTGTAATCTACAAATCTCCATTACAAACACTATCTGACAGACACCCTACACTGTAAATTCAACAAGTAATTTTTTCAACTTTGTATTTCAACTTTGTGTGTGTGTGTGTGTGTGTGTGGATGTATGTGATCTATTGGATTGGACTTGTACTTTGTATTTACTGATTTTATTGTATTGTATCTATTTGTAATTTAAATAAATATTACATCACTGCGGTTCAAATGGTTTACTTAAGGGCAAGGTTAAAGTAATTAGGTCTTTTTAATAAGAGTGTGCTGTCGGTGTAGATCAAACAGACCTGTCACTACGTCTCTCTGAATCACAGAGGCAAACAGTAAAGAGGTGGGATTCTACCTGGACCAGCCTCTTCCTTGTTTTGGATTTATCCTCAATAAAACACAGTTCAAAATTTCACACATCCAGTTTTCCAATCAAGAGTACCCATAGTTTCCTCTATCTGAAGGATTTGAGCTTTAATAAGTCATCACCGACTGATTATCAAGATGGTGCAACAACCTACTCACATATTAAGGATTGCTCTGTGCGTTGTAGTGTTTGCCATCTCAGGTAAGAAAAATGTATAAGAATAGCAATGCTGAATGGAATATGTACATTTAAATAAATAAAGATAGAAAATGTATGGTATTAATTATTTAAACAACTCATGGATACTGATCCTTTTTGATGCGATACTAATCTATCTGTATATAAATAAATAAATAAATAATATATATATATATATATATAATAAATAATAATATATATATATAAATAATTCAGGAATGTAAGTAGAGTTACATGCATTGAGATTTTTGTCTGCTGCTGTCAAAAAAGTTGATTAGCAATGTTATATTATTATTTTCTTAGGGTGAACTTGGTAAAAAAAAAAAGCTTTGGTTGTTTTGAAGATGTTCAATTACTCAATTTATTAAATTACTATATATTACCTGAGGTAAGAAAGAAGAATATGAATTCAGCCTAAAATATGATACATGTTGGATTTTAAAAGGAATACTCAAATCTTGTTTTTAGCCTAATAAACGCATTAAATGTCTGCAGGTGCTTATTCGTCTGGTCAATTTAGAGTTCTCCGCTCGCTTATGCCGGCCCCTCAAGGACCAGCTTCACCAACCAGTGAGTACCGTTTGGCTATGGAGATAACCAACATGGTCTTCAATGATTCGCTTTTGGATCCAAACTCTGACTACTATAAAAAGTTGTCCGCAAATGTTACGAAGTTGGTAAGTTGAAACTGAATGTACATTAGGCTTTGAAGTCAAAATTACTGATCAGAGCTCTTTCATGATCTTTTAAGAGCATTATTTGTTTTTTTTAGATATAGAAAAAGTATCATTCACATTTTAGTTTGAAATGTTCTTTTAGTGTTGTTTAAAACACTTTTAGTTATGTTGTTTACATTGACATCTCCACATATTCTCTTTCAGTTACATGATGTCTATGAGGGCATTGGCTTCTTTAATGGGGTTTCGAATATAGTTTTCAGGTAGAGTAAATTTCCTTAAAATACTATAATCTCATGTACCTGATACATTAATTGTTCTGTTCAGTTTTACAAATTATTCTTGAACTACATGATTAAGCCTGTTTGGTTTTGCACATTTAGAGTTGTATCTATTTGGTTGTGCCTGGCAAATTTAACTAATACAGTCCGAATTAAAAATGTAAAAACCTTTATGCTGGTTGCAATGCTAATTAATTTTCACATGTGTTCACAGCAAAGGATCGGTAGTAGCAACCAGCACTCTGACTTTCAACACAATAGGAATCAATCAGATTGTTGTTAAGAATCTGTTTCTGACAAATTTACCAACAAATAATCTCAGATATAATCTTCATATAAACCCAGATTATACTGATTGTAAGTTGTCATTCCAAAAAATAATATTCAAAATTGCAAAATACAATTCTACTTGGTGATCTTAGGCTCTGTGTATGTTTTTTTTATGTCATATAAATGTCCTTTTTTCCTTTAGCTGTCAGCACACCGTATCCAGTGACTGCACCTCCACAGACGACACCTTTGATTACAACTCCCACACCCACTACACCCACAGATTCACCAAACTCAACTACTACCCACACAACCACTACAAAAGCAGATCCGCCAAACTCAGTTACTACTCCAACACACACCACAACTATAACAACAATTGCGTTTTCAAAATCTACAACTCACATGCTTGCTAGTACAGCTCTTGCTACAGCATTTTCTACAACTACAACCACCTTATTTACAACTCACACACCTACCACAACTCCAATGCTCACTACCAGAACCACACAAAAAACTCCAGAAAGTACATCTAGTACTGCCCTTGAAACCACAACTCCACCTCATACACCCACTACATCCATAACAACATCTTCTAGAAATAGAACTACCCTTGAAACCACAACTCCACCTCATACACCCACTACATCCATAACAACATCTTCTAGAAATAGAACTACCCTTGAAACCACAACTCCACCTCATACACCCACTACATCCATAACAACATCTTCTAGAAATAGAACTACCCTTGAAACCACAACTCCACCTCATACACCCACTACATCCATAACAACATCTTCTAGAAATAGAACTACCCTTGAAACCACAACTCCACCTCATACACCCACTACATCCATAACAACATCTTCTCGAAATAGTACTAACCTTGAAACCACAACTCCACCTCATACACCCATTACATCCATAACAACATCTTCTAGAAATAGAACTACGCTTGAAACCACAACTCCACCTCATACACCCACTACATCCATAACAACATCTTCTAGAAATAGAACTACGCTTGAAACTGCAGTTCATACAACCAAAGCAAGCACGGCTACATCACTTTCATCATTGAGCACGAAAGATAAGACAACTCTCAGCACAACAGATCGTGCCTTTTCAAGCCATAATACATTACCTTTAACAACCATGGTAAGCAAAAATTATACTTTGTCGACCGTTCGGACAACCAATGGTAAAGATGCTGTGAGCAGCTCAGCAGTTCATGGCCCCAGTTCCTCTTCTGAAACAACGCACCCAACAGGCTCATCAACAGTCCCAGCATCAGTTCTTCCTCAAGAGTCAACTAAAAATCCAACAGACAAACCGACACAAGTTCCCCACACACCAACCAATAAACCTGTCTCCACAACAACTCGCCAAACTCAGACCAAAAGACCAATAGACAATCCAACAGACCAAAACACCACTAAAGAAAAAACTACAACTGCAGTACCACCTTCTGGTTGGTACACAAATTGGGTTCCTGGCTGGGGCATTGCACTGCTAGTGTTGGCTGCTGTCATCTTGTTACTGCTGATAATCATCTTTGTTATGATGGTGCGTTATTCCAATCCATTTCATTTCTTTAGCATAAGTACACCTGGAGACATATTGGTATAATTTACAAAAGCAAGAAAATGTGTTAAAAATCAAATCAAATATATACTACAAAAATCCCAATCAAGATTAATCAATTTGAAAGGAAGGACTAGTCTCTGGCATTGAATTTTAAAGATATTGTTTTCCGTTTTAAAGGTGAAGCTATGGTAAATGTTTGTTCATTATATTTAGTGGTCATGTTGGTCAGGAATTAACTCACAATTGTCTTTTTCTATTATCTGTCACAGGTGATCCGCTGGTGCTGTAAAAAAAATGAGGAAGGCCACACAAATAGTGCTGGGGATCCATACTATACTGAGCAAAAGAGTGTCCCTGAGCGACCCCTTCCTGTGTACTCTCCAGCAGCCCCAGTGATGCAAACACCACCACAGACACCGATGAGCGTTGTAAGTCTCTGAACACTCTGTAAAGTAATGTGATTTGCTTAGCTAAAATGTACTGATCTTTAAAAAGATGTACTGTACCATAATGCATTCAGGAAAGCTTAAGCCACTAGGATCCTTCCAGAAATTAATGGCATAGTAGGTACTTCTGTGGTTACATCTAGTCTGGGAGTTCATCTGATTCATTTCCTCTGTCTCCAAAGATACAATGATCCTGCCGACAGTACTTTTTAAAGAAACTATTACTTATTAAATAGTAATCATATGTGATAATGCATTAACTTTCTGTCCAAAAATAATTGTTGATTGATGTATTCAATTATTTTGAAATGGTGGGCCAATGATTTTGCATACTAATGTTACCTAATGTCATAATTTCATAACTCCGTCTCGGCAGGAGGGTACACCAAAGAAGAACAAAACAGGCTTCTATGCTGTCAACCCATAAGAAAGAGAATGGAGAGGGGGATATATAAACAGGTAACCAAATCAATCAAATCATTAAACTATGTGTTTCTTATCCTCCCATAAAACAGCTAGCCAGTTGCAAGTGAAATTAGAAGGTCTTCCAGTCTATTGTTAATGAAACCCATCTGTCATCTATGATTTGTTTATCGTTATAGTTGCGGTATGGATGCAGACATCCGTTGACTTTTAATTTTGGGTAAAGTTTAGTTATATATAATTATTGTTATAATTGTCGTGTTTTGTGTGGACAGGCATTAAGACCTACTGTTCATTTATGATTAAACCTTCCAAATGTGTTACTTCCTGAATAGTCAGCACAACAAAGGGTTTCCAGGATGTTTACAAAATACAAAGAAGGGAATAAAAATTAAATGTGTTCAGACTGTCTAGCTTTGTTTGAATTCATAGGCACAGTGTAGAATAATAAATGGGTAGGGCATACTTTAAATTTAAACAAACCATGCTGAGCGCAATTGTACACATCTATTCACACCTAAGTCATAATTAAACAATGCTCAAAACAACGTGGTTCTAACTTTCACAATGACTGTCAAGTTAAAAAAAATGCCCCTTATTGGTCTGAATTTAAACACTGCAGTCATATTTATATTATCAATAAATATTGCTTTACCATAGGAGATTTTCTGCATTTGAACATTTCTGAAAGAATATTTACTGAAACAACTCGATACACAATCAAACTATAATACCAGGTTGAAAGATGTTGGACTCCAAAATAGCAAAATTGGAAAACAGCTGTTGATCCCCAATTATTGCTGATGTGGACTTTCAACTTGTCAATTTGAAAAGATCCGTTCAATTCATGAAATCTATGGGTGACCATAGTACTTAGTGTTAAAAGAGTTTAAAGACAAGAAGTCCTTGAAACGCCACACCTTTGATTTATTGATGATTAAATTAAAAATATCTTTCCTCAGACAAAGAATTGAGTCAAACTTTGTTTCCCAAGGGCTGTGAACCACATGGATACTGCAGTCTGATGCCATAACGTTATAAGGGAGGAGACCGCTGTGTTGGACCGCTCCCATTCTGTAGAGCTCATTCATGAGTCATCTATTAGACAATATCTTTGACAATCGCATTACCGTTCTTTTTGACAGGTCTTAATTAAAAAAAGGCTCTCCATCAGGTGTGTGTGTATTTTGCTAGGTATTGTGCAGCCTTTTACCCATTATGAAATATAGCATGAACAAGCTCTAAATTGTGTGTGAGTTGGGAGCGGGAAGCAGCCCAATCGTTACTTACATTGCAGGCAAAACTGTAAACTCAACTGTAAGCTCAAAGTAATTACAAATATTTATTTTACAGTTTATTCTGTTCTGATATTTCTCATGACATCGCCTCAGTGTAATTCAATTTAGTATGTACAACAACATTATTTATGCGTCATATTTTCTTTGTTTCTGTCCAGGCAGGCTTTGGTCATCAGAGCAAAAATTGCCGAAGATAAGCTACAATCAAATGCCAGAAATCTACTGTATAAATGTAAAGGATATGTAAGACTTGTACCATGTTTTTCTGGGGGCTGAAGAGATCAGCTGGACGTATGGTTTGATAACTTATTAATTACAATGCTTGAATTTGGTGTATCAGTGTTCGATGAATGTAATTTCGGATGGTATGATAGTTATTTAATAGTTTAGACACTTAAAAACATTACTAATGGGTAACTACTCAAATGGTTTTTATACAATATCAACAACAGTCTTGTATTAACATAATTTGTGTACTTTGTATAATACTGTATGTGACTGAAAAACACATTTGTAAATAAACAGATATATACTGTATATTTTAAGCCCTAACCCAAAGTAGAGTACTAAGTCAGTGTGATTTATTTCGCAATATTCAACTAAAGTTGAATATATATACAGAACGTTTTAAACATATTCTACTGTATATTGTTACTGATAAATTAAAAGTTCTGTTCAGAAGATTAACGTAATTCCTACACTTGAAAAAATGAGCTTACCAAAACTGGGGAAACAGAACAATTATTATTCCTTACAACATTAAGTTCCTTCAACGATAGGCCTACGCACCTTGATCATTCAAACAACAAAGCACCCTTTCTTCCCGCAAAAATATATATTTTTAGGGAAAATGTTGCAACAATGATTTTAAGGCTTTATTCACAAGTGCATTTACATTTTTTTCCTGATTGCTTACACACTAAAAGTGAATGCTCAGACATAAGTGTCAAAACTTTAACTTATGTAACTATACCTTAAACCAAGGCAGCAATACTTCAAACACAAAAGTAGACCAACACATTTATCAGCTTTGCACTTTGTTTGCAATTCTGCAAACACACATTGCAAAACACTGCACACGTTTTCATACACACTTCGTTCAAGAATGTAAAAACTCTGTTCCAAGTACAAAACATACCTGCAATTGGCAACTCCCAGCCGTACACATGAAAACACTTATACATTAATTGAACACCAATCTGTCTTAGTGCCACAAATTGACCTCAGGTAAGCCCACCTCTTTGGTAAGAACTTTGCACATATGGAGGCAGTGAGAACAAGGGGAAGACAAAGAGGAAGACAGAGATGAGGAGTAGGAGGAGAAGGAGGAGGAGGACAAGAACAAAGACAATAGACGGAGACATGCTGTCTTTCCGATAACATTAGGGCCACTTTGGTGGACCATGTCATACTGTACATCATGGTCTGACAATGAGGGAGGCTTGGCAGAGACCAGCCCACCCTGAGTCGCTACACGGTAGCATCCGTACGTAATACGGACCTTTAGACTGGAGAACAGGTAGGTCTTACAGTACATTTTCTACACTAGACTTTACCCATGTAATTGTTGCACATAATTCTGCATCACAGTATAATACAATTCAGTTCTACAATAGTAGGTATGTGTTCATCAGTGAACCAAAGAAATACAGTATAGTTCTGTGAAGTACATGTAATACAGTTTTTATGTTACAGTAGTGCACAGTATGACAGTACAGTATGTAAAAAATAACCTACCCAATTACATCATATTTTTGCATTTTCCACCGAACTGCCAGACAACCTCCTGAGAGTGAAAGGCAACGTCTGTCTACCCGAGAACAGGATCTGGACATTTAACACATATAGTGTTGTCAAACAACAGCATCCACCCCATCCCTTACGATCCCTTACATTTCTTTTCTTTTTTTTACCATTGCACTGTAATTTTACTGTTAGGGATTTCTATTTTGGTGTTCATTGAAATGTTACTAGATGTATTGTAAACTTAAACAATATTTCACAGAAGGATGTGAGGAAATTAAAAATGTATATAAAGTAGTAAAGACAGCAGTGTTTTGTATAAAGCATATCAGTGTGTGGTTGCTGCTTTGAACGGTTTATTCATATGGTACATGTGTGCATCATTTGGGACGAAAATACCATTTTGCAAAAGGATTGTTAGGTTTTCATTGCAGAGTTTAATTTTGATATAGAAGTGAGATGTTTGGCTCCACGTGTTGTATGTTATGTGGTTTGTGTTTTTGAGTTTTGACACAGCGAGCCAAATTTCGCAACAAATGTGTAAGCGATTGGAAAAAACTGTAAAGGCAGGCTTCGGTAACCTTCCAGATTTTGTTAGTGAGTACTGAAAATGTGTGTGCCTGAACTTTTCCAATAAAGGAACCACCCCACTGACAGGCATCATTTCCCCTTTCAACTAGTTTTGATACGTAGTTTTGCCTTTGTTATTTGTTTATTTATTTTAATTTATTTTATGCCTACCTCCCATGCCGATCTGGTCGTTTACCATCTACCGCGAGACTACTTGTGGAAGTCTGTTATTGACCCAACAGCTCCTTTTTTTCCCTTCTTACCTACTCGCTCTTCATGAAGGAGAAGTTTAGTTGCAAAAGACCTCTTCATCTAGAGTTGGTGCCATACCCACTAAAGAAGGCAAATTCTTTCTTCCTTTAATGCCAACTTTTGAAACTGTTCTTTAGATCATTATCCTTGCATGAGCCATAAAATAAAATCATATTAATGTCTGCTTTACAATCCTCTGTATCCCTGTAGCCTTTTGGTTTGACATGGAGATGAAACAGTTAGTGTCTCAACCTAACACTACAGGAGCTATATCTAGTTTGTTCTGAAAAGATATGCAGTGCCTCTTGTTTTTTTTTTACTAAACCATACACATCAAAAACATCCAAATCATCTCGTCTCTGATGGTGAATATAGTTAAGGTTTCCACTCAACACTAGCATTTATGACCGATGTTTGGAGCCCGGAGATTAACGCAGGAGCACCCACAGTCTCAGCAAAGATAAGTGAATTTTATATATATATATATATATATATATATATATATATATATATATATATATATATATATATATATATCCATCCATCCCATTAGCTATACCGCTTATCCTATGCAGGGTCGTGGGGGGGCTGGAGCCTATCCCAGCCGACACAGGGCGAGAGGCGGGGTACACCCTGGACAGGTCGCCAGTCTATCACAGGGCCAAAATATATATATTGTCAGGGTTCCCACTTAGTTCTGAGTCATTTTCATAGGTTTTTGTGTTCATGTCATATCTCCTGTCATTTCACAGCTGGCCTCTCAATTCAATCAACTCATTCCTTCCATCTGGTTTTCTCCCCCCAGCCTCACACCTGCAACTCATCATCTCATTAGTTCTCTGTATATATAACAGTCCTTTTGTCTTGATCCTTTGCCAGATTGTCTTGTGTGTTTTGCCGAGCTATCCAGCGGTCTATTTCTGAATCCACCTGTGTTTGACTTTGTTTTTCTGCCCTTTGACTATTGGATTATCTGCCTGCCCCTTGTTGGATTCGTTTATTGTTGGACTGACTTCCTGGTTTGAACTCCTGCCTGTTAAAGTTTAAGTAAACGCGATTTCCCATAAAACCTCTGCCTGCCTGGTTGTCGTGCTTTTGGGTTCCCAGCCTGTCAACGCCAGGGAGCATAACAGTACAATCTGGCCAAAAGATGAACCCAGCCGACTCCGTTGCTGTGCGAGCTGAGCTGGAAACTCAGAAGGGGGCCATACAGCAACTCAACCAGCAACTTACTGCTTTGGTGGAGGGAATTCAGGATATGGCGGTTCGTCACAAAGGAAGTATGGGGAGCCTCCGGGACCAACTCCAGGGGATTCCAGCTTCAGACCGGACTCCGGTTACCGCTCCAGTTCCCAGCTCCCCGGTTCGACCTTCTCCAGCGTCGGAAGCACGCCTACACTCACCGGAACGCTACTCTGGTACTCCGGGTTCCTGTCAGCCATTCTGAATTCAGTGTTCACTCGCATTTGAGCTCCAGCCATCAGCCTTTCCCACATAGAGGTCCCGAGTGGCGTATATTGTCTCGTTGCTTTCCGGCCGAGCCAGAGACTGGGGAACCGCCGAGTGGGAGAAGCAATCTTCCATCTGCTCATCGGTCAAGCTGTTTTCTGCTGAACTTCGGAAGGTCTTCGACCATAGTACTCCGGGGCGGGAGGCAGCTCGAGGGATGTTCAACCTGACAGAGGGAAAGAGGTCTGTGTCCGATTACTCCATCGAGCTTCGCACCTTGGCGGCAGAGAGCAACTGGAATGCTCCGGCCCTCTTTGACACCTCTACAATGGACTCTCTGACCGTATCAAGGACGAACTGGCGGCCAGGGATCTCCCAGTGGACCTTGATGCGCTGGTCGCTCTCGCCATCCGCATTGATGGTCGTCTTCAGGAGTGGAGGAGAGAAAAGTGTTCCCATGCTCCAGGGTTCTCTCCAGAACCGGTCTCTGGCACCTCCGGAGACTTCCCAGAACCCATGCAGCTCGGTCGGACTCGCCTTTCAACAGAGGAACGACAGAGCCGCCTGCGGGAGAATAAGTACATGTATTGCGGCAAGGGAGGCCATTTTGTGTCTTCCTGCCCGGTAAAAGACAGGGCTCCCCAGTTACCCAGAGGGCGCTGGTGAGCCGAACCATGAACTTGAAAATTATCCTCTCGACCTTCGCTTCAAGCTCAACTACTGTGCTCGGGGAGGATCCACCAGGTCAGCGTCTTCGTTGACTCTGGCGCCGACGCCATCCTGCTGGATCTAGATCTGGCCTCTCAGCTAGGGGTCGGTCGGGAGGTTCTGGGGAGGCCCATCCATGCTGCTGCACTGGATGGTCATCTCCTTGCCTGGGTCAGCTATCAATCGTCTCCTCTCCAAATGAGCATGTCAGGTAATCACACTGAGGCACTGCTTTCATTTAATCCATGCACCTCAACACCCAGTCATCCTGGTGTACCCCTGGCTTAGAAGACATAACCTATACAAAGACTGCGCGTCAGGAACTATTCTATAGTGGAGTGCTCACTGTCATGCTGTCTGTCTCAAATCGGCTCTGTCATCTGCTTCCAGTCTGCCCGTTTCCCCTGATGTCCTAGACCTTTCGGGAGTTCCTAGTGAGTACCTGGATCTCAAGGAGGTTTTCAACAAGGCTCGGGCTACCTCATTGCCGCCGCACCGCCCATATGACTGTGCCATTGAGCTCCTTCCAGGCACTGCGCCTCCTAGAGGTTGGCTCTTTTCCTTGTCTGCTCCTGAAGTGAAGGCTATGGAGGAATATATCAACGATTCCCTGGCAGCGGGGATCATTCGCCCTTCCTCGTCTCCTGCTGGGGAGGGGTTTTTCTTTGTGGGGAAGGACAAATCTCTTCGCCCTGTCATCGATTACAAAGAACTGAATGACGTCACCATCAAAAACAGGTATCCACTCCCACTGATCTCGTCGGCTTTTGAACTGTTACAAGGGGCGACTATCTTCTCTAAACTTGATCTCCGGAATGTTTATCTGGTAAGGATCAGAGAAGGAGACAAGTGGAAAACAGTCTTTAATACTCCCTGCAGACATTACGAGTATTTGGTGATGCCTTTTGGTCTTACCAATGCCCCCGCAGTTTTCCAGGGCTTTCAATGATGTCCTTCGAGACCTGCTCAATGTTTCTGTTTTTGTGTATTTGGACGACATACTGATGTTTTTCTAAATCCAAACAGGAGCATGTGGTGCACGTCCATCAAGTTCTCCAGAGTCTATTGGAGAATCAGCTGTTTGTGAAGGTCGAGAAGTGCGAGTTTCGTACCACAGAAGTGTCCTTCCTGGGTTTTGTCCTTACCACGGGAAACATCCAGATGGATCCAGCCAAGACCAGGGCGGTCACGGATTGGCCTACTCCTCCTACTCGCAAGGAGCTTCAACGCTTCCTGGGGTTCTCGAATTTTTATCGACGGTTCATCCGGAACCACAGTTTGGTGGCAGCTCCTCTCACAGCTCGCACCTCCCAGAAGATTCCGTTCCGGTGGTCCTCCGCAGCTGAGGAGGGTTCTGTCAGGGTTCCCACTTAGTTCGGAGTTATTTTCATAGGTTTTTGTGTTCATGTCACATTTCTAACATCTCCTGTCATTTCAGAGCTGGCCTCTCAATTCAATCAACTCATTCCTTCCATCTGGTTTTCTCTGCCCAGCTCCACACCTACAGCTCATCTCATTAGTTCTCTGTATATATACCAGTCCTTTTGTCTTGATCCTTTGTCAGATTGTCTTGTGTGTTTTGCCGAGCTATCCAGCATTCTATTTCTGAATCTACCGGTGTTTGACTTCGTTTTTCTGCTCTTTGACTATTGGATTATCTGCCTGCCCCTTGTTGGATTCGTTTGTTGGACTGACTTACTGGTTTGAACTCCTGCCTATTAAAGTTTTAAGTAAACGCGATTTGCCTGGTTGTCGTGCCTCTGCCTGCCTGGTTGTCGTGCTTTTGAGTTCCAAGCCTGTCAATGCCAGGGAACGTAACATATATATATATACATATATATATATATATCCCATGCACAGGATCCAATTAACCTCACTCTACATTCAAAAACAAAGGCAGTCAATGACCATCATTCCCTCTGAAAGAAATATTGAGGGTCCAGCTCTCTTTCCCTTCTGAATGACTGTTGACAGGATTTTCCTTTCCTAATACCACAGTCTTATGCCTCATAGATATTGTATTATTAAGGCATTTTAGGATATCCCACACACTTCCAAAACAAAAACCACTGTATTTATCATTCAATTGTTATTAGTTAGTGCCTCGTTATTTGTTAGAATGACAGGACCAGAGTACTAAGACCGAAGAGAGTAGATGGCCGTTAGGTCTCAGTCAGTGCTTCTACAGTAATTAACACTCACCAATAGTCATTTAAGTCTCACCACTAGGGGAAACACAGTTATCTGTGCGTTAACTCTAAAACTTCAATGTTGACATATGTATTTCTACATGGGCCAATACAAACAAGAATGTGGAAATGTGGACAACTTCCACTACTACAGCTTACCATACTGTATGTTAGGGAAAGTCTTCACAAATCAAGGTATCTTCATACACTCATTATGCATAATCTGTTCTAATGAGACATGGATTTACCAATTGGAAAAGAGAGCTCTAGAAGGATAGTGCTGTTAGGTATGAATCTTCCAAATATTACACTGTGCACCTTCATGCGTAGAGATGCATTGGTGTAGGTGCAGGTGGTAAACACATTGTGAACACATCATCCGGTGAGTATGAATTGAAAAGCACAATGTAGAACAGGGACGTGCAGAGGGGGGTTCAGCTGGGCTAGAGCCCTGTCACTAACAAAGTGCCCAACAGAAAGCTCCTACAGATCCATGTCCACTGTAGATCTGTGATAGCAATGTGCTGTAATGTAGGATCATGCAAAGAATGAAAAGAGGTGATACTTTCAAAAGAAATGGCTTACGAACGAGCCATGGTTAGAGTATTTGGCTGACACTGATTCAATATTCTGTTTTAGTTGTTGACTTTTCCTTCATGAGGACAAGTTCCATAGTGGACCAGCATGGACGAGAGTAGGGATAAAAAGATGGAGTGATGCCGTAAAAAATGATGAATGAACATTCTAGCACAGTGACCCATATGATTCAAATGCTGAAGTGGACACATTACCCAAAGCAAGTGACTTCAAGTGATTAATTAAGCTTAATTTGTTATTTTGTTTTATATTGAAATTATGTATATATTTATTTTGTACTTAAAGATAAAAACACAGGACTTAATGTATGTGTTCTGTTCTGATATTGAACCATTTCCCTTGTTTCTTTAATTGCTAACCCAATGAGACTAGATTGGTCTCTATAACTAAATACTTACTACTAATACTATTATTTCTGTTAAGAACTAATACATTAATATATACAGTACATTATAAATAGGCCTTCACAATATCAGTCTTAAATCAAAATGGATGAACAGCCAATGGCCAATGGCATTGTACTGTTTCAACATAAAAAGGCAGGGTATTAGATCATGTGGATCTGGCCTTTTTTTCTTTTAGTGCCTATGCCCCTCAAAATGTCTGTCCACTTTCCTGGTGTTGTTAAAGTTGTTTAAAATGTTGGTAATTTCAGTCAGACAAACTCATCCGTCTTAAATAATTTATTGAATGTTAATATGAAGGCTGCCGGTCGCCGGCTTGAGAGGCTCTTCCGAAGAACTGGTCTCACTGTCCACCTTGGGGCATACAGGGACCATGTAAGGTCCTACATGGAGGCTCTCACACGGACCAAGTCAAATTATTATTCAACAATAATCAACGACCAACAGAATCAACCCAGAAAGCTGTTTAAAACAATAAACTGTCTGCTCAGCCCCATAGATGCCCCGAAACCTCTAGGTGCCCGTGACCTCTGCACCAAGTTCCTCGATTTCTTCCAAGATAAAGTGAACTCAATCCACCTGCAGTTTAGGGCACCTCCCCCCCTGCACCCAGGTCCCTCTCCTTCTGTTGCTGTTCTAGCTACACGCCCCTCGAGCTGCCCCCTTTCTGCCTTCTTTCCTGTGAACACTGTCCAGGTCTCAAGCTGATCACCAAGGCCAAGCCCTCCACCTGCTCGCTGGACCCCACGCCCACTGTCCTGGTCAAGGCAGCCCTACCCACTGTCCTGCCCATCATTGTGGACATCAACAATTCCTCCCTATTAACTGGCATCTATCTCCAACCTTCCCTTCCTCAGTAAAATCCTGGAAAGAGCAGTTGCTGACCAACTTCACCAACACATGACCAACCATTAGCTCTACGAACCCTTTCAATCAGCCTACCGAACTCAACACAGCCCTGAGACCGCCCTCATCAAAATCACAAACGACCTCCTCATCTCAGCCGACTCAGGTTACATCAGCACCCTGATCCTCCTGGACCTCTCTATAGCATTCGACACCATTACCCATCAAATTCTCCTCACTCGTCTGTCTGAACACCTTGGCCTCATGGACTCTGCCCTATCCTTCTTCCACTCATACCTTTCTGACCGGACACAATTTGTGACCCACGCTGGCTGTAGCTCCACTCCCGCCTCTGTCAAACATGGTGTCCCCCAAGGCTCGGTGCTCAGTCCCCTTCTTTTCACAATATATATAATCCCGATCGGTAAAATCATCCGCCGCCATGGTCTCTGTTTCCACTCCTACGCCGATGATGCTCAACTCTACATCAGAACGAAGCCCTCTGCCCATCTCCCCCCTCAGTCACTAACCAACTGCCTTTTGGAAATAAAAACCTGGATGACTACCAACCTACTCAAACTCAACAGCAATAAAACTGAGCTTATAGTTGTGGCCCCCAAAGCACTGCTCAGGAAGGTTGGAGATCTACTCCTCACCATCAATGGCTCCACCATCACACCATCCCCTCAGGTCCGCAACCTTGGCATCATCTTGGTCTCCACCCTTTCATTCCAGAACCACATTAAATCAGTTACAAAATCAGCCTTTCATCTTAGAAATATCTCCAGACTCCGGCCATCACTCTCCGACTCCACTGCAGAAAAACTCATTCACTGTTTCATCACCTCCCGTCTGGACTATTGTAACGGAGTCCTGTCTGGGGTTCCCAGCAAAACCCTGGACAGGCTCCAGTACATTTAGAACTCTGCTGCCAGAGTGCCCACCCGCACCAAGCCCTGGCAGCACATCACCCCCACTCTCTGCAAACTCCACTGGCTCCCGGTCAAGTCACGCATTGCTTATAAACTCCTCCTCATCACCTACAAATCCCTCCATGCACTGTCCCCACAGTACCTCAAAGATCTCCTTCACCCTTACATCACATCCCGCACTCTCCGATACACACACCGGCCTGCTCTCCATTCCCTGTTCTCGCCTCCGCACCTTTGGGGACCGTGCCTTCAGTGTCGCTCCCCCCACCCTCTGGAACACCCTCCCTGCTGAAATCCGCAACGCTCCTTGTCTGGACAATTTCAAGTCAACCCTGAAAACTCATCTGTTCAACATAGCTTTCAA
>JAPMUY010005799.1:0-7500 GCA_026901105.3 Galaxias olidus
GAAACCAGTCAGTCTTAAATGTATGGTTACACAGTACAGATGACAGGAGGAACCAGTTAGTCTTAAATAATTCATTTTATTTGTATAGCGCTTTTCTAACACCCAAAGTCGCTTCACAGCGTATAGGTATAGTTTCACAGACTAGAGGTCAGGATGAGCCAGTCGGTCTTAAAGGTATAGTTACACAAACTAAACCAGTCAGTCTTAAATGTATAGTTACACAAACTAAACCAGTCAGTCTTAAATGTATAGTTACACAAACTAAACCAGTCAGTCTTAAATGTATAGTTACACAGTGCAGAGGACAGTAGGAACCAGTCAGACTTAGAGGCATTGTCACACAGAAAGAGGGTTTTAGTTGGTCTATTCTTTAACAGTGAACTTTTAATTGTTTTACAGTTGTACAGAATGTGGGAACTAGGATTTGCGCAAAACTGAGCAGCTGACAAATCGTTCTCTAAATGATAAGCGTATAGCGCCCTCTTGTGGCGATGACAACTCAGTGTCACTGGAGTTTTCCTGAAACGGCGGCACCATCTATTTTTTATGTAAGAGATCATAATATTAATAATTTAAAAAATCCATAATTGCATAGCATTATACATTATACTGTATATACATAAATATGGTTTATTTTATATCATCTTTACACCACTTTTATTATTGTGAATTTCCTCTCCTCTCTCCTTTAGATGGAACCGAAGTGTCTGAAGAAGGACCTGTCTAAGGTGCTGAAGTCAGTCCAACCCGATGAGCTGGTTCTGGTGGTGGGGACCACGAGGAGACCATTTGATTTCGACCTCAAACCCTTCTGTAAAGTCTACAGGAAGATGGTTCTGCTGCCCTGGCCCGACTACGCCTCCAGATTAGGTATCAGCCATGCCTTGGGATACTCCTCCCCTGGAGATCATCTGTATAGGATTATAAGAATGTTACTAAAGAAATAAAGATTAGGTCCAATTATCTAGTATGCTCAAAAACGATCTGGTATGGTCAAATGCATCCCACCTAAAAAATACATTTTTCAGAAGTTTTATAAAATTATACAAAATATCGTGAAGATGTAGAAATAAAGAGCTAATTTAATTGAAGAGTATTGATTCAATTGTCTTTCATATTACTCACACATTTACAGTTAAAATATTTTAATAATATTAAAATGTTATGTTTATTTATGTTTTGATTGCCTGGCTGTCTTTTCTACGGTGGCCCTGAAAGGCCAAACGCACTGCAGCTTAAGAAAACACATGCAAATAGACAAAATACAAGCAAATTAAGAAAACATCAACATCAAATTGACAACACATGCGCAGAATTTCAAAAAAAGTCCTTCAAATTCAGACAACACAACACATTGCAGAAACGCGCTGCAGAAACGCGTCACATTACAGGCAACACAAGGGAAATGTTTCCGGAGGACACCTACAAGTGACAAGGACAACACAAGAACAAAGGACCTCTGTTGTGTTGTCTGGATTCGCAGTGCATTTCTGTAATGTTTTGTGTTTTCTGTACTTGCAGCGCTTCTGTAATGTGTTGTTTTTGTATTTGCAGCGCGTTTCTGTAACGTGTTGTGTTGTCCGAATTTTCCGTGCGTTTTCTAAATGCTGTGCATGTGTTGTCAAATTGAGATAGATGTTTTCTTAATTTGCTAGCGTTGTGTCTATTTGCATGTGTTGACAGCGCGTTTGGCCTCTCAGGGCCACCATACTATGCCACCTATGTGCTGCGTTTCAATAGCCGTTCAACATGCCCTCGTTGACTTCCCAATGGCACTTGCTCTCGGGGGAATCCCCGCCGCCATCTTTAGTGTCGTTCCATTAGTCTGAAAATCTGAAGTGAACTTGGTGAGGTCGACCCTAGGGGGGCTGAGGCAGCCAGTGAAAAACGATGGTCACTCCAGAGGTGTATATCACCCACAAAGCATTGTTGTTGTGCGTTTGGTGCAAGAGAATACATCAATGGTTAGGTGGCAGTAATGCACCGTAAAACTCCAGTTCCTCACCACCAAAGGAGAATATTAATAAATAGAGGAAGGTATCGTAAACCTAGCAATAAAAGTTAGGATAATCATGATACATATCACAAACAAAAAATAATATTCATTTTAATTCATTAGAAACTGATACAGCTGATTGAACAAGCCTCATTTAAACGAATATGCAGGTATTTCCGATGATTTGTAAAAGGACTAGCGCCAAGCCTACAACTGGCGGTTGATCAATGCCAGTTTGCGCTTAAAGTGTACAAGGGCAGGTTTGTTCCATTTAAATCCCCAAACCACTTTCCCCGTTCTCCAAGTGGCCTCGGCGAGACGTATGCTGTTACGTCATACAAAGGGCTGAGGGTAAGTGAATGAGGGGAAGTGGAACTACTAGGGCTATTGAAACGCAGCAATGGTCTTTTCTTTCTTTACCACTACGTGCGCGTTCCTCTTCAGTCCTGTAGAGAGAGCTGTTGCGCTGTGCTGGAGTTGAACCCAGTCTGGACCATAGACATGTACTAGTGGTTTCTGGACCTCAATTCCCTGGCCAAGACGAAAGGCGGATACAACCAGTGTTGATCCAGAAAATGGCACATTACCTCTAATATGTTCTCTCTATCACGGTCGGGTTGGAAAAATTCCAATGCGACCAAAGCAGTAACCAAAATACCAAAGAAGGAACCTATATCACTATTTAACAGGGATGTGCCTTTTACGTAGATGATGTGTTTGTTGACGTAAACACTAGGCGGCAGCCATGCCACACTTGAAACAGCAGTAAATTACTGTATTCCGAATTCCTTTTAACTAATTCTCTCCATGGAAGTGTTTAATGAAAACTGTACTACAATACTAATAATTCCAATTTTTCCACCGGAACCAGTAGTTTTATATTCGGAATTACACAGTCCCACAGGCTGTAGTGCAAAAGAGAATTCCTGTTGGAAAACCGAGGAAAAGTGTGTCGCTGGACTCCCATATGACTGCATAGACAGAGCGTGTCTTTTATTTGGCAGAATGTGGAATGTTTGTGTGTGCGTGTGCGTGTGTGTGTTTGTGTGAGTTGGGGGTTGGGGGCAGTGGAATGTGTAGAATGCAGATGTTTTAGTAGATCGGACAAGCTTTTATGCCAGAGTCATATCTCTCTATGGCTATGTATAAGGCTTAACAGATATTGCTGCACTAACATAAGTAGACTACTCAAACATCCCATTGGCTCAGGACACAACCGTCAGTGGCTCATTCTTTTTGTGAATAAAGTTGAGGGTGTAGGAGGCTAATCTAGAATACTAAATTCAGTCATTTTCATACCACATTTTTGCGATTTAGAGATCTTGATCTGCACACCAATCAGAAGATACCAGTGGGCAAAACCGATAGCGGGAAAAAAACAGTAAGGGTGAGGAGTTGTGGCTGGCAGGTCTGGCTGCCACGACCAAAAGTCCGCCTGTCACGACCGAAAGAGCACATGCCACGACTGGCTAACGGACAGCCAGAGTGCCCCGGTGTCTCTGAAAATAAATGTAAAAAATATCTGAAATTCTGAAATCACCATATTGTCCGTAGCCTAGTAGGCCACTATATAATGTAGGCCTACCCGAAACTAATTGTCCAAGCATAACTGACAAAACGTAGAGTCATGAAGTCAGTTAATAATATGGTGGCACTTTTCATTTCAAACATGATAGGTTAAATGTGATTGAATATGGTCCTCGAAGCCGGACAGGAAAAAGTACGATTTTACTTATTCTAAAGTGATTACTAGATCCAGTGATGTGATGCTCGTGTCATCTAAGGTCTGATTTGGAGGAAGGCTGTTTGGCCACAGGAACTCCCGACTAACGATCTGTGGGTGGAGTATAATGGTACTTCAGAATAAACACCTAAGAAGTGAACAAATAGTTTCAAATTACAGAGACTGTCTGATTATACCTTATAAATTGTTTGAGCAGTGCATTTTTTCATTTGCTGGTTATACTCAATCGATATACCAGCCGCAACTTCGCTGATAGTGTGAATTAGCGAAATTAACAAAATCGAACGCACCCAATATGCAGAAGGCTTTCTATCCCGTCATGAAATCTGATTGGCGAACATGGTTCTTCCAGACAAGAGGGGGCCTTGAGTCACTGCGGAGTGCAGAGTAAGCATCCAACAGTCTGGTTCTGCTGCAGCGGTAATGGGGGGCTTGGCCCCGGGCCAGCAACCGTCAGAATTAGCTCATTGTTAGAAACATACATAACTAAATAGAAACCTTTATACTGAAAAGTCAAGCCTTGTGGCAATCAGAGGCTGCCTTGAACGGGGAAGTTGCCAACCTAAATGCCCCATTTCCAGCACGGTTTTATTGCTGTTAAATTGAAATTCTTCAGCGAGCTTTAGCCAAGCTAACGCTTGCTAACGATCGGATGCTACAGTACGGGACTTCATCCTTTCTGTAAGTAAGATTTCTTACCACGCTAACTTTTGAAACCTAGCTAACACTCTAGTCATTGGTTTGCATTGTCAGAACGTTAAAACTAAAGTACACGCTACTAGCTAGCTAGATAAATTGTTGGTTTAGTTGGCGTTAACATGTGCACACGGTCATGGGATTTGCAGAGGAGTTGTTCAATAACGTTAGATTAACGATGTATGTGCACGTCGCTAATGTATCGTTAACCTAAAATTTCCACACCAAACGTCCGTCGAGCGTTTTGAAACTATTATGTTGGTTAGCTGCATTGCATCAATGTTGGAAATATGCAGTTTTACTATGTAATTGCTAGCGCAGTCACGTGACTTTGCAAATGTCTTATTGTGGCACACAATGTATCGTTGTAGATGTTATAGTGTTAAATTAGTCTAGATTAGAACAAGCAGTTCCTGTCAATCAATGTCAGTCATAATTATCCATTGTGAATGATCTCGCGGAATTATGTTGGCCATGTTCTACAACTGCGATTCATAACGTTGGTTTTCATAATTCATCAGTTGCATGAAGATACGCTGAATTAGACATAGGTGAAGTCATTCATCGTCCCTCTAGCGGCACTAAAGTAATTTGACGAGTTCTCCAGTATCTCTGTATGCAGTGCAATTTGACAAATGTAAAAAGCTGTTTTACAGGTTATTACATAGATCTTTAGGTTTGATCCTATCATGGACCATATCGAATATTTTAGTGATTCACTGGCCAACTGAATTCTGTGTCTTTTTCAGCGTTTCCTCTTTCGACAGTGCAGTGCACAAGCTGCATGTGCAGATAATCATGGTAAGATCCTTTTTATCTGACACAACACACTTGCTGAATTTCCCAATATCTGTCACACTGTTTATAGACACCAATACAGAATTTATATGAGGTTCCACTAATGTAGTATATGTAATAACTAAGTAATAATGTCGTTTTTTTTATTTATGTATTTATTTATTTATTTATTTATTTATTTATTTATTTATTTATTTATTTATTTATTTATATATATATATATATATATATATATATATATATATTGATTTATTTTATGTTGGGCATCAATGACCATGTCTGCTGCATTTACCACAGAATAGAGCCACATTGTGTATGTTGAACAGCAGGCCTATACTTAAGAAGGAATGTTGCATTTAGGGAATCGTGCAGTGCACTGAGGTATTGTGTCTTTCTGATAGTGCATGCATGCAGAGGAAGCTACCAGACTAGAATGTCTCACCAGTCTAGCACCAATCAGATTCTGTGATGCATCCCCTTTATCCAATCAGTCATGAGCAGAGAAGGGACTCTCCAATCACAGTGGTGAACGCATCATCACTGCTGGTGGATGTTGCTGTGGCCAGCAAAGTCAAACTCCTTTTCTGATCAGAACCAATCCTGTTATACCCGTGAAAGGGAGTTAACAAAGGCACACACAGGAAATGCGGTATGCATTTTTATGGATTGCAGTGCAGCAGATGATGTATGTTCTCCCAATAAAATAGAACAAGGGTTCCACAAGGGTTCCACAAGGGTTCTCAGCTGTAACCCCAACTGGATGAATATTATAAGCTTGTTATGCTTTTAAATGCTTTTTTTATGAGCATTTTCTTTTCCCTCAAATGTGGTGCGTGTGTGTGTGTGTGGCGAGGGGGAGGGGGGGTTGGTGCTGTCTGTCGGGTGGGGGTAGGGGGGTGGGGTTTGTCTGCGTGTCTGTGTTGGAGGCGGTTCTTTCAGCAGATCCTGCTTGCTGGTCTACGGCTGGGCCCAGCCTGCCCGTGGGTTCATTCAGTTCATGCGCGCTCAGTGCAGCAGACTGACGCGGGGGAAATGTGACCTCGTTTGACTGCTGCCGCCTGGAGCCGCTCCACGCTGCAGTCCGAGAGGGAGGGAGGGGGGAGGAAATAAGGGAGAGAAGGATAGGGAGGAGGAGCTATGGAAGGTATCGAGAAATGGGGGGAAGAGGAGAAAGAAGACGGAGAGAGGGAGAGAGAGAGAGAGAGAGGGAGAGAGAGAGGGAGAGATCTGCAGACTGTGAAGGGGATACATAGACGAAGAAGAGGGCGAGAGAGAAAAGGGTGAGCAAGTGGGAAGATGAATAATATACCATTTAACTATTTCAAGACAAGTATTTGAACTAAAAAAGAATGGCTGAATAGCAGTGTGGTGGTGATATTGTATACAGGTGAGTAATGCTGTCAGTGTGTGGAGTAGAATACACGATGATTCAGTTGTAACTTATACATAAAGGAAAGATGAAAGGGTGTGTCCTCTTTACTATTGTCTTCCAGGTACCACCCTGACAGTTATTCTGAACCCGGAGCATACCATGGAGGAGTCCCCAAGGTACCTGTCAGACGGTGTGCGTGTGTGTCTGTGTGTGTGTGTGTGTG
Source organism: Galaxias olidus (assembly GCA_026901105.3). Classification (NCBI taxonomy): domain Eukaryota; kingdom Metazoa; phylum Chordata; class Actinopteri; order Galaxiiformes; family Galaxiidae; genus Galaxias; species Galaxias olidus. The sequence continues at coordinate 6,830 of JAPMUY010005799.1, forward strand.
TGTGTGTGTTAAACCCATCGCCAACAGACGTTTTCCAATGACGTTATTCTCCTAAATGCACCTCTGTTTATTTTCAGCGTTAATGGCTGCAATTCGTCAACCAATCCTCTCTGTTCTTGTCTCCCTGCTCTTTTCTTTCGTTAGAGATGACTGCTGGATCCTGCATGTCCGACCACCAGGGAACAGCAGCAGGGAACCCATCCTCCCTGTCCCCCAGAATGTTGCTGCAATTAACAATCAACAGAAAACAAAATCACGTATTGGTTTTGATTTCTGTAATCACATCTGTTTTTTTATAAATATATACATCTTTCTGTTCAATATAAATATATGTGAGTATGTAAGTGAATTTGTGTTGGAAGAGGGACTTATATAGGGCAACATTTCCAAAACAAACTTTATCTTGTCTGCGTGATTGTATTAACTATTAGCTATGTACGGGACTCTAAGCCTTGATGATGAATATGATAGGATTGTTATTTCAGGGAGGAGAGCAAAAAGACAGTCAGACACAGGGCAATTCAGTCAGACATGGGGCAGTCAGACTGTCATTCAAAAAATTCAGTCAGTCAGTCAGGCAGGCAGGCGTCAGCCAGCCAGTCAGTCAGACCGAATCAATTAGTCAGGCTGTAAATCAGCTGGGAGGAACTTCAACAATGGCCGCCTAGGGA
>JAPMUY010005799.1:12500-32500 GCA_026901105.3 Galaxias olidus
TCAAGGTCTTAGTGCCGAAGTTCAGACTGAACCTGTCAACCATAGTTGAGATCACAAAGCTAGTACCACAAAGCTGTCAACACCATGCCGTGCCCATTTCACAACGTCAGAGCGAATCTTTTTAGACAAAGACTTCAAACAAAGCTATGACTGCTGCTGTATTCTCGTAGGTATTCTTAGTAATAGTATTTATTTAGGCTGGTATTGACAGCTGCCATGTTCAATTGTGGTTTGCACTCAAAACAGAAAACTGCCCTGAACTCTACTGGCAAGGCTGAACATCCAGAGCTGTTTACATTCAATGTGAAAAATGAATTTGTTATTTGCTTTTCAGGTAGCCTAGTTATTATATGTGTCAAAAGATCCTCGGTAATTATGACGTGCTGATCGGTTTTCAAGTATTACATTGTTTTTAAATGTATAAGCGGTTTCACGCTCAAACCACATGACTTAGTTACAGTGAGTCAAAGCTGCCACAGAGTAGGTGATTGGCAGACGTCCAGAATTGTCCATGTCCCAGAAATGAACAGCACACCTGGTTATATCAGTTCATCTCTCCGTGGACTCTGCCTCTGTTTATTCGATCATTTTCAGTTTAAGAGAACGCAAAGACCGACTTCCATGACTCCCCAAACAAATACTGTTGAACAAAGTCTGATTAACTTAAGATATCTCTGAATTAGGCCTAGATGACTAAAAATCCTCAAAATGTTTGCCAAAAACTCCGGCATGCTACTGGCATTCTTTCTGATCATAAACATTGTTTTATTTATAATTGAAGGAAGCATAGTGTGGGAGGGACGAGTAGCAAATAAATACCATCAATTATATGGTCTTCTCAATGCCTACACATGACTGCAAGCCCATCATACAGCAACAAACATACTTTGTAACATTAAAATATAATCAACTGGCACTCTGCTGCCACCTGCTGATAGAATAATGTACAACACAAGACACAAGCATACAGCATTTATTTCAATAACAATAACGCATGAAATTCCAGTTAAACTACCATACAGTGTTACTACCACATTCTTTTCTTACAGATTTATTTTCTCTCACAACAACAGAGAAAGACAAAAAAAAAGAAGTTATTTATGTGCAAAATAAGTCGGGGTTCAGCAGCAACGTTTACTACAGTAGATTATAGATCATATTTACAGTAAAGACATAACACAGACACTGTAATAACCAAGGGTTACCATATTCTGTATGTGTGACTGTGAAACAACACTAGCTAGCTACGTTTTATTTTCTCTCAATACTGTACTGTATATGACAATACAACTCAATGGGAAAGTGGATGCATAGTAATAAAGGATCTTTCTGTGCAGTGTCTGCTATGGTGAACAGTTCATTCTTAAGATTGATTTTTTTTTTTTTACTTTAGCATAGAAAGTGATGGATGACAAGTTTCTTTCAAATCTTTTTTTTCTTAAACGAGTGTCATTGTCGGACCCCACCTCAAACGTCTTAAGTGAGAGTCCCGCAGACTTAGGGTGATCGCTGTTATCTGACACTTTATTAAAACAAGTTTAACACTTGCTTAGTCCTTCATATGACTGTTAGTCAGAGCAGAGCCAGTGTGAATTACAAACAATGGCAGCAAGGGTTAAAGGGAGGCTTACCATGATGATCTAGGGCCAAGGCAGTCGACACAAGAAACGTCTTCATACAACATATGACGTGATCATACACTCCTTTTTTAAACTAAACTAAGTATGGCAGTGTCTCCCCACCTTACGGAGAGTTGCGCCATAAAGCTGAGTCTGTCTTTAATGAAACTGTGGCCACCTTTAATCTTATTAGCTCTGGATTGTATAGTTGGTGCGCATTCAGGAAATTGTGGAGGGTTTGTGCGACTTGCTGTAGTCATGTCACACTGTATAGTAGTGTATTTCCTCTCTTTGGTGTATGTGTGTGTGGATGTGTATTGTATTGTGTACAATATGTGTTTCATTTCTATCCAGACTCTTGTTGATATAAAGAAATCACGTCCTTGATGATCTAGACAGTGGATTACACTGGCAGCAAAAGAAGATGCAATATTGGCCCTTCTGACTGGTTGACTGTCATGCAACATACATTACATACATGCACACACACATAGACGCACACATAAACACACACGCACACACACACACACACACACACATACACACACACACACACACACACACACACACACACACACACACACACACACACACACGCACACACCAGCAAAACAGTGAACACATATACACAGGAGTATTTTGAAGTGGTGGGACTCAATGAAGTTCCTCCTATTTGTCAAAAAGTCACCCCTGTCTTTTCTCCCCTGTATCAAATCAATACTTCCCATGATCAGAGGGGGTGGAGAAATAACCACTGTTCTCTCCGGTAGTTCTTTCAGTCTGCTGCACCGACCTGGGATGACCAGCGTGCGGTTTCCACAATCAAAGTGTGCCGGGAAGAAGGATTTGGCTGGAAGCTGTCCAGAACTACTCTCAGCACCACAGTGTAAACAAGGGTCGAGGGGGGTGGGGTGCTTCAAGAAGGGGGGGGGGGGGGGGGGGGTGTCAGGAAGGGGGTGGGGGTGGGGGGTGGGAGATTCGAAGGGGGGGGCTGGGAGGGTAGGGTTGGTTTAGGAGGGTAGGGTTGGTTTAGGAGGGTAGGGTTGGTTCAGGAAGAGGTGTGGTGGTGGTGGAGGGTGGTTCAGGGGGGGGGGTAGGAGGGTAGGGGTGTAGTTCTAGGGAGGTAGGGGTGGTTCAGGGGAGTAGGGGTGGTTCAGGAGGGGGGGGGGGCATCTTTGCTAGGAGAACGAGGGCGAGGTGAGGTGAGATTGGCGTCACGTTTCTGTCTTGGCTCTGGGAGTGTGGCCTGTCTTCACAACCTTCACACTGCTTCTAACCTCCTGCTCAGTGATCTCTGATAGGGTATCTTTGGAGCCATGCTTCTTCTAGGAAAACAACAGAATATGGGAATGTATGTCACTGTTTCAGTAAAAACAACAGAACATTTGGTTGTGGTGTTGAGTGCATACATATTTCAATTAACAGTTAATTTTGTACTCTCTACTGTTTGACTATGAACAAATACCCATAGGAAAGCAAAATCCCAAAATAAGATCTCGTTAGTGTCTCTTTTTTTTCTCTTAGACACAAATGAGACAGGCTTTCAGCTTTGTCTCTTACCTCTCAAAATCTCCTCAGGAGAAATAGTGACATATATCAAATATAGACAAATTTGTCTTAAACTGAGCAGAAGTCAGAAACAAATGAGCACAAATGAGACAAGATGAAGAACTCATTTATTGCTCCTAAACAACAATAAGATATATAATTTTTCCTCTGGGTTTAACTCCAGTTGCAGCTATGAGTCAGCAATATTGCTAACCATGGGTCAGCCATTTTGTGTACTCAGTGGGCAAATAACTACAGTAGCGTGCTATGGGCCCGTTATAACTCTGAGGGTTCTAGCTGACCTGAGAAGTAGAGGAGCTGGATCCTGGGACGTCTGCTGTCCGAGTGACAGCTAAAGCAGGCACCAAGTCTGTGCGAGCACTGAAGAAGAAGAGGCAGCGAAGGAAAAGGACACTCCATTAGAGTTACACCACATCCACATTACATTATATAAAGCATCACATTACGAAATCAGCTTAATAATTTACGTTTTATAGAATAAGCACATAATTCAATAATGGGCATGATAAGTATGAAAGTATAAAACTATAGAACTGAGTTTACTGTGGAATATCTGCTATTTAAAGTGGCTGTGTGTAGCTTCTGCATGGTTTTGGGAACCCCTACCGTTTGCTTATTTAATTATTTGACCTAACCGTTGCAATCGGTGGCAGACAAAATTAGTGTTAAGTATTGAGACTTCAAGAGGACTGATCTGAACGGCAATCTAATCATTCTCTCATAGACATTACAATGTGAAAACTGTAGAAAGCTATTGATAATCCGTTAATACCAAAAAGTTGCATATAGCCGCTTCAAACTAGTTGTGACTCACTTGACTTCGGAAAGAACAGACCTCTCTCCGTCTGAGCAGTGGGAACGCCGGCACTGTCGGAAGCTCCGCGGTGAGTGGGAGTGGCGGATTTTGATTGGATCACCTTGGGTTCTAGAGGAAGAATTGCAGAAAATACACAGACCATTTAATTACAAATATGTTCAAACATATGTTCAACATTTAAATATAAAAATTTCACACCGACAATGTTTAAATTATTGTTTTATCTGCTTTAATGACAAGGAAATATATATATACTGTATATACAGTACCAGTCAAAAGTTTGGATATAATATATATATAAAGGGTAGCACTATATCCATCATACTTGAATAAGAATGAATGTATAAAGTAATAAAGAGCTGGACAAAGAAGTAAACAGGAACCAAAATGTCAGTGAGAGGTGAATATGAGATAGGAGGAGAGGGGAACTGAAGAATAGAGAGACATGGAAAACAAAGTAACAAAGACATTAAACAAATATGCCATACAGTACTGTGCATAGGTTATAGATATATATATATATACAGTATATATACAGTATATATACAGTATATATATACAGTATATATATATATATATATATATATATAGGTTACATATATATATATATATATATATATATATATATATATATATATAGGGTATATATATACATATATATATATATATATACAGGTATTTAGATATATATATATATATATATATATATATATATACAGTATATATATACAGTACTGTGCATATATATATAGATATATATATATATATATATATATGGGGAGTATATATATTGATATACAGTATATATACAGTATATATATACAGTATATATATAGGTTTTATATATATATATATATATATATATACAGTATATATATATATATATATATACAGATATATACTGTGTATATATATATATATATATATATATATATATATATATATATATATATATATATATATATATATATATATATATATATATATATATATATATATATATATAGTATATATATATATATATATATACTGTATATATATACATATATATATATATATATATATAGATATATATATATATATATATATATATACAGTATATATACAGTATATATATACACACTGTGCACAGGTTTTAGGCACACTGTTTTGAAGGCACACACACACACACACCAAACACACATTTGACATAGACACACTTTGCCCACACACACACACACATGCACACAAAACACACACACATTAACATTTAATATATATATATATATATATATATATATATATATATATATATATATATATATATATATATAACTTTAAAGACTTCACACCTGCCTAAACCTTTTGCACAGTACTGTATATAGAACACAGTTCTTTGTGAAAGCTGTATTGCACAAGATCAGTGAAACATCTCTCTCAACTACAGTATTATAAACCGTATGACATGATAGCCTGAGGTATAGCACTACATAACCTATCCATACGTGATTGCAACAGAGAACATTTCACTTCTTATACAGAGTTTATTCGAATCAGTTCAGAATGAGAGCCCAGGGGCCAGTGAAGGAGTCAAGATGACTCAAGTGGGGCATACATTGAGGTTTCACACAGGAGCCTTGTGACAACCTTCCTGGAATTATAATTATATACTGCAGGAAGAAATCGGCGCACTCATCATGTTTGAAGGTCACACCAAGTTTGGGTAACTCACGTGAGTCTCTGTATGAACTGAGAACCACCACTGTTTAAAATGTGTGTATTTTTTTAACAGCATCATGGGAATGTGTTTTTCTGTGACTTGAACAGAAAGGAACTGAAGCTGATCCAACGTTAGCTGTGTGGGCCTTGTACTCAGTCACAATAGTCAATTTTCCACTGCAGGGCTAAGAAGGGCTAACCCAGGCCAGGGTAAGTAACATCATGGAGACATATAGTTCACAGGTCATTCATTCAGTGTGAAAAATGAGTGTTTTTTTAACCGTTGTTTAACCAGGTAAGTCCAACTGAGAATGAGTTCTCTTATGGAGTGGTGATCTGGCCCCGTAGGGAGAAATTGACCAACTCCAGTTCTATGCCAGAGCCTCAGTCAGGACACTGACGGGAGGATTAGCCCTGACATGTTTTATGGTGGTGGGAGGAAACCCATACAAACACAGGGAGTACAAACTCCACACAGAAAGGACCTGGATCAGCTGGAGGTCAAACCCAGGACCTTCTTGCTGTGAGGTATTAAATGAGGCATCAGTGCTAACCACCGAGCCACTGTAATAACCGCTTACTTACTCTACTTTCTTATAGGGGATCTCTTTCAGCTGGTCCTCGGTCATCCCTGACGGATCCACCAACTCCTTCCTACAAACACACACACACACACACACACACACACACACACACACACACACACACACACACACACACACACACACACACACACACACACACACACACACACACACACACACACACACACACAGTTTGAACTGAATTACATCTATAGTACATAATCAGCTATAGCTAGACTGTGAGTGAGAGCTATTTGATATAATGTAATGTATTTTTTATGAGATTGAATAATCGTGAAACTCACTGAATGTGCTTCCAGAGCTGTTGTTTGGCCTGGACATCTGGACTTCGCCTGACAAGAAAAGAGCACAAATCACAACAATGAGTGAACGCTGTGGATTATGGGAGTTGTATTATATGACATAACATACAGTCAATCAACAGTGAGTGAACGCTGTGAATTATGGGGGTTGTATTATATGACAGAACATACAGTCAATCAACAGTGAGTGAACGCAGTGCATTATGGGGGTTGTATTATACGAGAGCAAAACATCTGAGAGAACATACAGTCAATCAACAATGATGCCTGGACTCAGGACCTGTGGCTATGGCTGCAGAGTACTCTCATTTGTAAATGAGTCAGAGAAAACATTGTTTATATATCATTTCATGAATACAGTTCATCATCATTGTCAGCTGTATATGTTGACCACAGGAAGAGAGAGGCCTTGTCATACTCTGCTGTATCTGTTGGCCACATGAGGAGAGAGAGGGGCTTGGGTCATACTCTGCTGTATATGTTGACCACAGGACTGATTGTTGTGTGTGATAGCTGTCTGTGCGTTCGTTGTGTGTACCTGCGACCAGTTTGTAAAGCGCATTGAGTCCTGAGAAAAGCGTTAAAATCTAAATCCAATGAATTATTATTAATTATTATATGCATGTTGGCCACATGAAGAGAGAGAGAGGCCTGGTCATACTCGGCTGTATCTGTTGACCCCAGGAAGAGAGAGGCCTGGTCAGTTCATTCAATTAAAATCATTCACATCCCACCCCTCCCCCCTTTCATCCGGTGTTCCCCAGGGCTCCGTCCTTGGCCCCATCCTATTATATGTTGACTCACACTTGAGAGAGATCTTCCGCAAACTGCAATATCCTTTTGACCACATGAAGAGAGAGACAGGTCACTCTGCTCTATGTTGACCACAGGAAGAGAGAGAGACTCCTCTTCCACCTTCCCACCCTCCTCCCTCTGTGCCTGCCTACAGGAAAGAGAGATCCTGGTTAGGTCAAACTCTGCTCAAATTACCACGATAATAGAGAGAGGGCTTAGTCATACATTGGCTCCATAGTGACCACAGGAAGAGAGACTTAGGTCATACTCTGCTGTTTTTGACTCACCATCGGAAGAGAGAGACAGCACCCTATCATGTTCACACCACAGGAAGAGAGAGAGGGGCTTAGGTCATACTCTGCTGTATATGTTGACCACAGGAAGAGAGAGAGGGGCTTAGGTCATACTCTGCTGTATCTTTTGACCACATGAAGAGAGAGAGGCTTAGGTACACTCTCTGCTGTATATCCTGTTCCCCCACAAACTCCTCCAGAGAGACTGCAATTAGTCCAGAACGCTGCCGCACGCATCATCACCAAAAGAGAGAGATCTGTCACATCACCCCCGTTCTGCTCCAACTCCAGTGGCTTCCAATCAAATACATATTAAATTTCAAAATCCTCCTCCATACATTCAAGGCCAGAGAGAATCTAGCCCCTCCATACCTGTCTGACCTCATTCATATTAACAGGAAGAGAGAGAGGTCCCTCAGATCTACCTCCTCCATCAACCTGATCGTCCCCGAGATTCGTCTGTCCACCATGGGATCGCGAGAGAGAGCTGCTCCGCCCCACGTCTATGGAATCCCTCCCCCTGACATCAAAAATCTGGACTCAATTTCCTGTTTCCAAAACCACCTCAAAAGAGAGGCTGGCTTACTGTCCCACGTGATGCTTTTTAATGCTCGAGAGAGAGGCTCCATGCCTTTTTAATTGTATACTACTTATTTTGATCTTATTTTATTTTATTTATTTATTTATTTTTATTATTTTTATGAGAACTGTTTTTTATATTACTGTATGGCGACCTTGAGTGCCTTGAAAGGCGCCTTATAAATTCAAAGTATTATTATTATTATTATTATAGTCTGCTGTAAACGTTGACCACAGGAAGAGAGAGGCCTGGTCATAGTCTGCTGTATACGTTGACCACAGGAAGAGAGAGGCCTGGTCATAGTCTGCTGTATACGTTGACCACAGGAAGAGAGAGAGAGGCCCTCGTCATACTCTGCTGTATCTTTTGGCCACAGGAAGAGAGAGAGAGGCCCTCATCATACTCTGCTGTATCTTTTGGCCACAGGAAGAGAGAGAGAGGCCCTCGTCATACTCTGCTGTATCTTTTGGCCACAGGAAGAGAGAGAGAGGCCCTCATCATACTCTGCACTATATGTTGACCACAGGAGGAGAGAGAGAGGGGCTTAGGTCATACTCTGCTGTATATGTTGACCACAGGAAGAGAGAGAGGGGCTTAGGTCATACTCTGCTGTATATGTTGACCACAGGAAGAGAGAGAGGGGCTTAGGTCATACTCTGCTGTATATGTTGACCACATGAAGAGAGAGAGGGGCTTAGGTCATACTCTGCTGTATATGTTGACCACAGGAAGAGAGAGAGAGGCCCTCATCATACTCTGCTGTGTCTGTTGACCACAGGAAGAGAGAGGGGCCTTACGATCGGGATCGATGTCTGGAGCGCCGGTGATTAGGGTCGTTCTGAGTCTTCTCCTTCTGCCGCCGCTGGACAGCCTCCCACTGAGGACCAGAGTCCACCATCTCGTTCTCCTGGCGGGACCTGAAGAGAGAGGGGGAAACACGTGGAAGGAAGAGAAAGAGGAAAAAGAGAAAGAAAGCAAACGTGAGACGGGCCATACAGAGATAACAGCAGTAAACATGTTCAACATATTCGGCTCTTCAATGTGACGCTGCGTCTACCTAGCACTTCTACTTGAAATACTAAGTAATTGTTTGTAGTTGGTTTGCGATGGTTCTGTTCTGTATCCTGATGTTGAATGTAGCACTTGCTTAGCTCTCCTTCAGGTGACTAGGTCAGGGATGCACTTATTTTATCTTCCTGACTTGTAGTTTTTACCTTATCTTTTTGAAGGCACTATTTTTTGTAAGTCGCTTTGGATCAAAGCGTCTGCTAAATAAATGTAATGTAATGTAAACAGAGCTAAGCAAATAACGCGTAAAAACGTGTTAATAGTATCACAGATGTAACAATGTTTATACTGCTTATAATTTTATATCGGTTTTCTCTCTTTGCCTGTTTACGCATGTAAATGTAATCATCTTTTTTTTTTTTTATAATTGACTATAAGGAGACACAGGTGTAAGAGACGGGTAGTGGGATAGAGTTTAGATGCACTTAAATAAAAGAGAACTACAGTTTCTAACAGTGTAAAGGTATTTGTCCTGTGCCTAAGGCAGAACACAGCTGTAACAAACTGCTTCTGTCACCCACCGGTTCCTCTTTTTACGATTCTCTCTGGTGGAATTCTCCGACTCACTGCCGCTACTCGTGTTGCCACGGGAACGAGACCTGGAGGTGGAAGGTGAGAGACAATTGGGGTTAAAAGTCACAAAACAAGTAAATAAAAAAGGAGAGAATGTAGTTTGAGGACAAAGACTTCTATTTTATTCTTTTTGTGTGTGAGAAAAAGACATGTGAGAGACAGGATGTGATGATTGACAAGATGTATGACTTCAAGACATTGTACAGGAGCCTGTGAAGGACAAACTACACGTTGGACCGGGTAGACGTACCAGCTGTGCAAAGGTACAATGGTAGACAAAGGTTGTTGGGGTTAACGCAGGGTCAGTAAAGCTTCTTCAAACTACATGAGAGAAACTGTGCTCTACGTTACCTTCTCCTCTGCTTGTTTTGTTGATCCTCGTTGGTGGTGCCTTTCCTAAAAGAAAGGAGAAAACAGTCACTGGGAGGATAGTCTTGCTACCATCCAAAAATGATGAAATCTAAAATCTAAAAACTTCCATACATTCTAGAAAAATATCCCCTCATGATGTTATAGGTAGCACATACCAAAACAGCCTCTACGTTTAGATTAGAAGTAGAATTTGTTAATTTACGCAGACTAGACTTGACCAAGGCACACACCACCCATTCAGAAGAGCCCAGTAACCAGAAAGCTAAAAACATTGAAGAAAGTCCAGGATTGAAATCTACTTTCCCAATCTTCCAACCCTAGTAAAAGGCAGATAGAGCTAAGCCTATGCCCACAGACTACTCTCATTAGTAAATGTTCATAGTCACACAGAGTAATGCTAGATTGGCCATTACCACAGTATAGAACCAATAGCTTTTCCAACTTCTACCACCAGGGGGTGATATTGACACACATCAAATTTAGATCAGAGTAGGCCGAGATGACAAGAGGGAAGTACAACGGATATTCATTCAAAGAGCTACTCATAAAATGTGTAAATAACACTTTATGTACGTAAAATACAGCCAAGACGCCCAGTTGTTGATGTGACCGTTGCCTTCAAGCTACCTTTGGACTACTGTCCAAAATTAATAGTATTTATATAGCTTAAAACAAAGATTTACCTAAGGAAGTAAAAATCAATAACTTTACTCTGTCTCATACACATCTGGACGGGTCAAACCATTAGCTCTAAATACAGTAGGGGGGGGGGGGGTCATACGCTGAGAGGACACACACCTGCGTCTAGCTGAATGGGACGTTTCATTCTCGCTACCCCCGGAAGTGGTACGGCCTCGAGCCGCGGGGAACTTGGGTGATTTGGTGCGCTCGTTGGCTGTGTTGTAGAGTCCACTGTGAAGACAACAAAGGGGGACTGCTCAGTTAAGTCAAACTATATCTCGCATACATGATAAACACGATCAGTTTCAGAACGCAGCATCGTGTGGAGTCAGTGGACTAAACCACTACGCTATCAAATCCTATTCAATTCAATTCAATTCCATTCAATTCAATTCAATTCAATCGTGCTTCATTGGCATGAAATTACATTGAAGTAAATATTGCCAAAGCCACATAATAATAGAATTGACACATAAATACTAACTAATCACAGAATCCCTCAATAAGAGAGTCAAAAACATTCCGCTTCCACATTCCAGACCAGCTCCCCCTACATGACAGGAGATGTCAGGCCAGTAACCTCACGTAACAAAAAAAGCTAAATGCCAGCAGCACCGGGTTGTTAAGACTGACCCCCAGGCTGCACACCCGGTGCCAGCTTCACATACACACTCTGTCACAACTTGTCAGTCCACAAGAACACACACATTCACACAGATGTGAGAGCACATGCAGGCCGACGCACGTACGCGCGCAAACACACACAGCCGCAAGCGTGATTTCACAGGCTCTCTCTCTCACACACACACACACACACACACACACACACACACACACACACACACACACACACACAAGGGCATTCACGGACAAAAAGATAACCCACTAAATCAATATGGAGATGAACAAATAATGCTGGAACAAGCTAATTGAAATGCAAATAGGACCAGATAATTCTTCATTGTAATCACAGTCTCCGTGGGAACAAAATGATAAATATGCATTTGAAAGGGATATCCAGTTCAACTCTCTGTGGACAATGATGAAGGCGTGAATCACTGGGGAATACAGATTTGCTGTTCAACAAACAACTATGGCTTTTCTAAGAGCTAGGAAAAGCAAAACACTTCAGTGAGGAAAAGGACACCAAGAAGTACAGGCAAATGCTATCCACGTCTTTGCAAGAGACTGCTTAATATAAGGCTATGAAACTAGTCAGTAGGTAGATTGCTTTATGTCATAAATTGTTAGCACTTTACACGCTAGACCTAGCTTGTTGTTTTTTCTGCGATAGCGTAGTTCCTAAGATGCCCCTGACTGCTACCCTATGTGTAGAAGTCCTAACAAGCAAGTCAAATGAAAATGTTGGGTCTTTCAGACCTTCACTTCTCAGATTTGTTAAGATAGTTGTAAAATATGTTTTCAACAAAACAAAAAACAAAAAAAGTAAAAACATAATCATGTCTGTTGTATCAATGCCATTTCAATACGCTTTGGGCTTATATATATATATATATATATACAGTTAATATAATAAAAATGTAATAACAATATCAGAAAGTGATGATCGACCAATCAGAGAACCGATACAGCACCTCTGTGGGGTGTTCTCTTCCCAGGGTGCACTTGGCTTCCCATTTGGTTCCTGGGACCTGTTCTCCGGCTTGGCCACCTTGGAACTATAAAATCAATAATAACATCTTATCAGATTAATAGGCTGCCAACTGTTCAATACAAAAAAACAGTTCGGCAGCAGCCAACTATGCATTTTAATTGAACTTTGCAGTGGCTTTACACTTTGGTATTGATGTCAAAACATTGGTGGTTTTGTTATGATTTTCCCTCTCCGCCCTCTGTGTTGGGCAATCTGATCACTTGCTCCTGACTGATACCTCTTTACAGGCGACGACGGGGTCGGAATCTTTTCTGGTTCTTTTTCTTTCTCGGTATTCTCCGCCTTTGCGTTGGGTCGATTCCCATTAGTCAATCCTGCAGAGAGATGAGATATATGATATTGATTGAAGACTAAACACTGATCCGCGCATAAATAATAGGAATATCACGTTTAGAAATATCTTACGCTTGTTGTATGACGCCCATGTGAAATGAACAGATAGGAATTCAAGTGGAAGTCTGTATGAGTTTCTGTATAAATACAACAACATGTATTATAAACATGCAGCATATTGCATGCACTGTTCTAATGGAGGTTAGTCCTAGTCTGTCCTAAGTGGAGCCAGCTTTCATTGAAACTAAACTGGCTTTGTGCATTAAAGAAAACATAAACGTTCTGTCTAACATATTTAAATGTTTGGATTTGTAAGTATTAGAATAACCACTAGCCACGTTTCTGAAGAAGCTATATATAGTGACTTTATACCTACTTTACCTGTGGAGCACAAAAATGCATTTCATGTTTATTTATGTATTTAGGGGTCGATTACAGACAAGCTTCTCATTCATAGTGTGATCTCTCTATATGAACTACCATCTTAAGTCTAAATCAGAATGACCCTTGCGGTCGTTTCTCGGTGTGTGTCCTTGCCCTCATCTTATCCTCAGAGTATTATAAGGTCCAACGGCTTTGAAAAGCGGTGGGGGGAAAAACGGAGCCAAGTAAACATGTTGGGAGGCCCGGGGCTGTAATTAAAAACTATCACAGAGAAAGAAGAAGAAAAAACCCATCTTATCGTCACTAGACTAGGCGAGGTGGCGTGCAGTGACTGACAAGGATGTGACGCCCATAAAGCTGCTTCGTCTAATGAGACTGGCTGGCTGTGCGAGCTGGCGGAGGGCTGCTAATCTCTAAATTAAGGGTTCTGTGTTGTTTGACGCAGACAACGAGTTATCAATAAAGCAAAAAGGAAAAAAAGTGATATGATTACAACACTAAGTATCGCACGCATACGGTTTGATTGCAGTTCCCATGTCTCCACTTCTGTAACGTGTGATGTTCTGAATAGCAGTGAAATGTAAACAGTATTCTTAATCTAGGTTCCCAAATATGTGAATTGTTGTTTACCAGCACTAATTAGCCACAGTTTGTCCACATTAAACATAAAAACATTACTTTAACTGTGACGGATCAAATAAATCAGTCGTTCCCAATCCAATCTTCAAGTACCCCCTGCCATGCCACGAATTGGATCTTCCCTAGTGTGAGCACACCTGGTGCAATTAGTCCTTGCCGTATGTGACTAATTACACAAGGTGTGCTAGAAACTGGGAAGATTCAAAACCTGGAATGGCTGGGGGTACATGAGGACTGGATTGGGAAACACTGTCTGACATAAATCACACATCTATGTAGCCGGTTTCGCAACCAGATCTCACTGCCAACCCGTTCTGTTTGTCCTACATCATATTGTAACATTGTGGATCATGATTCGCTAGTTAGTATGCATCCACAGTCACCATTTCGCTCCGGTAGTTACTGTTGCAATAGCGGCATCGCAAACCTTTACCTCGTAATACAAGTTTAACTTACTAACACTTACTTGCATTAAATAACCGTAAGCTTTCATTGGAATTGATCTGAAGTAGCCTACCATAAGGTAAGTTGTGATAAACTCGTATGTTTGCTATAGCAACGGTCAGCACCGTAACAGAAACAAATGAGCCCCCCCCCCCCCCCCCCCCCCCCGCAAAAATAATTAAAAAACATTTTTGTTTTTTAAATTCTTATCATAATAGTTATTGACAGGCGGGGGGGCGGGGCCCGTTTGGACTGCGGGGCACAAAGATAGAACTCTGGAGACGACAAGGCGTCATCAACTGTGGGCAAAAAGTTCCGCTATCTTACCTGGGTATAGTCTTGCCACGGAATGAATGAAGGTCTATGGACAGCAGATATGGTTTTTACATATATAGTGCCAAATTGATCATCACAAAGGACAAAATTAACAACGATTGATGGGATCACCTTCCATGCGTTAGTATTAAGTAGATATCAAGATCCATTTAGCAATCAAAACTAAAACTTTGAATATATTGATGGTTTTATGTCGCAATGCTAGCGAGTTATTGTTCTAGCTCTATGGCTGCGGGGATATACTTTACGACCCTGGCAACGGTAACTAAGGAGAGAAGCGGTGGAGTCAGAGCCTATGGCTTTGGGTGGAGTGAACTAGCGAATCATGATCCACGATGTCGCAATGTGGGCATCACTATCACGTTGGCAGTGAGATCTGTTTGCGATACCGGCCGTGGGCTAACCTGTGGTGTGGGCTGGCCTCTTTGGGTAGGTCTTGCTGCGTGTCCGCACCACCTGGAGGTCTGGTCTAGGTAGACTGACGGACGGGTCTCTCCCCATCTGCATGGCAGTCTTCCCACTGTAGGGGGAGGGGCAGGCGTATAAGTTAGAAACAGTTCAAACTTAGAAAGATCTATTATGTTATTATTGCTCTCTCTGTGAGCTTATAGTAAAAACAACACAAAATACAATTTAGGATGCAATAAACATAGAACAGGCACATGGGAATTGAGGCAGAGGACATCGATAAACATCATAATAATATAATGTTTATGATGTTATGTTCATGCTGTTTTTCTGATAACATAATATAAGAGCCAGTGTTTCATAAAAAAAGTCAAAACAAGAGTCACTGTCACTATGACACCAAAACAATTAGCACTATTGCTAATACTTCAAAAAATTACCTTTACCATGTCTGGTGTCTATTGAAACACAGAGAAAAGAGCTTTGCCCAATGACCCTAGGCTCATTAAATCATGCTATGACTCCGAAGCAGTCCCTTTTTATCTACTGTTACAGAGTGCCAGACCTCACGCCAAGACGGAGATAAAACAGGAGAGCGAAACGATGGGTTGATTTACAAAGTTAGCTTTGAATTATTCAGGTCCTTTAGGGCTCTCATTGATGTTGACTATGAAAGTGTCCCCTTGCTTACTCCGACTCTATAATTGTCTGTTTTGCTCTTGGAGGCAACATAGCATCACATTCATAGTGTTTATCCTCCTAGAATGTTTGAGATGGTGAAGGAAGGCTCCAGAATAATAATGATTCCTAAACAAGGCTTTCTTCCATCGTTTATTTTACTCACCTGTATCGATGCTTTGATCCCAGGGAACCAAACTTAGACAGTTTTCTTGTCAGTGTGTTTCCGTCGTTTTCTGGCATTCTACAAAGAAAATATTATTACATGTAATTACAGAAATGTGCATCAAGCTGTCGCATAAAATCTATTTTTTTTTTCATCTCCAAGGATGGATCTCAACTGCTCTCCATCTTCTGAACCTCATTTTTTTATTTAACCTTTATTTAACCAGGAAAGATCCCATTGAGATTAATAATCTCCTTTGCAAGGGTGTCCTGGCCAAGAGGCAGCAGCACAGAGTAAAACAAGTGATTACAAAAACAGACACACAAAAACCACAATACTACAATAAATAACTAATGAACCAGCTTAGTGCAATCCACGTATCAAAAATGTTCAATTAAAAACATTTACACCCTAATGATTTACTCTCCCAGACATTTAAAATGGATTTAAAAGTAGGAAGAGAAACCAAATAATTCGTTTTTAAAACATTTAGCAAGATATTCCAGCCTCATGGTTCAAGGCTCTTTTGAACAACAGAAACCCATTAAAAACCCATATTGTAATGTTTATATCAGAAAGTTATTCCTGCGGGTACCTGACCCAATGCAGGACTCTGCACCCATGTCCCCGGATAGCAAGTTCTCTCGTACTCACTACTTTCTTAAAGTTGCTATAGGCAGCATTATGTAGGAGGCGATTTTGGCGACCCCTAGTTTGCTTGGTGTAATTATTTTCTCTAACCGTCTCAAAGAATACATGCAGAATGCTCGCGATAACGCATCTTGCGAGCATGATCAACGTGTATACTCCAAATATGGAATTCTCTTCCTGATTTAGTGACGCACTGCCTTGTGCCATAAAGCAATTTGTCACAGTTTAATTATTATTATTATTATTATTATTATTATTTTTATTAATATATGTTGTGCTTCAACAGAAAATCAAAGCTCATCTAATAACATGATCAACCTTCAGTTGAATCCTAAACCCCCGACCCCGTTACTAATCTGAATATAATCCCAGCCTCTTCTTTTCTTCCAATGAGAGGTCCTGTTTGTTGGGGTGGGTGCACCTGTCAGTTCCCTATGAGTTTCCCAGGTGTCCAGTGACTCTGGAACAGTGACTCTCTGCAGGTCGTTCACATAAGCCGACAGATTAACCCAGAGGGTCGAGCATCCTGCTGCCCACCAGGCTTTTAAAGACTACAGTGCCCAGCATGCTTTGATTAGGACAGTGACTCTCTGCAGATCGTTCACATAGGCCTACAGATTAACCCAGAGACTTTTAAAGACTACAGTGCCCAGCCTGCTTTGATTAGGACAATGAATGAACAGGCACTGTCACGGAAGAGTCCTCGTCCAGTTTGATTAAAGGACTGAGTGACTGGGAGAACGGATCACTCTAATAGGCATCAGGGTAGCTGAGGGCTTTAAGGTGTTACCACATTACCTGAGGCAGCGAGGGAGAATGAAAGGCAGTGGATTAGTCTTCCTGACTTGCTTTAAAGTGTTTTCGATCTCAGCACTGACATTTGAGTTTTTATTTTTTCTGTTCTTTTATAATGAGAGAAAAGTCTGAATCTCTAACTAGGCAACTTGAGGAGGCTACTAAGTTGAAAGTTGCTAACTTAAGAGGTTTCGATGGTGTGGTGCGAGTGTTGGATAATAAAGCACAAAACAAAACACAAAATAACATTTAGCCAAACGTAGAGACACACACGCACACGCACGCAGACACATACACACACACACACAGAGACACAGAGACACAGACACTGACACACAGACACACACATACACACGTTTTGTGTAAGAAATCTAAGAGACACTCTGCACCAACCGAGACGATTATCTCTGAGGTACGACGCAAACAAGTGTATTTGTTACCTAAAGAAGGTGTTTGTTTACCTGAAGAAGGTGTGATGTTCCACGCAGCACTTCCACAGATGTTTACACGTCGTCTTGCTTGCCGCCTCGAAGAAGAAGGACGTCTCCGTGCACTGTCAACAAAAGAGCACAACGTTTTCAAAACAAAACAACGCATTGTTCTTTCTAGCCGCAACGAACAATCAACCTAAGTATGCTAATGGTAGCAGGGTGCCATCAAGGTCCTGAAAGCTAATTGAAGTAATTTAACGGTGGGGTCAGAGTTCTGTTGACAATTTCACTCTACCATCGATTGCTTTGGTCTGTAGTGTTAATTTTCCAGGCACCTGTTCCCCCCTGTTCTTTGGTAGGCCTATTTCATGGGCCATAAGATAAATAAGAATACGATGACTATTATTTCAGCTATCTAAACATCAGTGTTTATCAAAGTATGAAGTATAGCAAGGTACTGTAGAATACATTACTGCTATGTTGCTTTATAAGAGGTGTAATATGGTAATACTGTGAGACTGCAGTATTGTATACTGAGGTACAGTAATAAAATGCGGTCTCAACATTTTGCTATTTGCTTCAATGCCTTTCCGTTCAGTACATCATGAAGCTCTCTCTCTCTCTCTCTCTCTCTCTCTCTCTCTCTCTCTCTCTCTCTCTCTCTCTCTCTCTCTCTCTCTCTCTCTCTCTCTCTCTCTCTCTCTCTCTCTCTCTCTCTCTCTTTCACTCTCTCTCTCTCTCTCTCTCCCTCTCTCTCTCTCTCTCTCCTCTCTCTCTCTCTCCCTCTCTCTCTCTCTCTCTCTCTCTCTCTCTCTCTTTCCCTCTCTCTCTTTCTCTCTCTCTCTCCCTCTCTCTCTCCCTCTCTCTCTCCCCTCCTCCACACTGAACACACAGACCGGAGGACGATGAAGAACACACGTCAACAAACCCCATCATCATCATAATCAAACACAACCTTGCAGACTGACACCCACAGGTGTGTTTGGGACAAACAGCCTATTCTCACTGAGAGAGCGGACGGGGACTGGAGAACGAGAAAAGAACAGGAGAACGAGGAAAAGGAAGAACAGAGAAAAGGTAGAACGAGAAAAGGGAGAACAGAGAAAGAAAGATGCAGTGCGACAACAGTGACTGACGAGATCCTAGGAAACGGGTCACCACTAACTTAGTTACTTAGTTACTTAGTTACTTAGTTACTTAGGGAACAAGATCAGCTAAACACATTTACGTTTCAATCACTGACTCACGGTGGAGATGGAACTAAAGGTGACGAACTGTTCTACTCATTCTAAGTCTACGAGAATGAACCTCCCCCCCGTCCCCCCCGTCCCTCCGGGTGGATTTCTGATCTGAGCCGACGGCTCAACGTCTCTCCCCCCACCGCGAATACCAACAACTAGAGAGAAACTCCAAAGCCCCTCAGAAAGTTGACGTTCAAGCCGAGCGGTTTAGGGATCCTCTGATGAGTCTAGGCTCTTTCTTTCTTTCTTTCTTTCTTTCCTTCTTTCATTCTTTCTTTCTTTCTTTCTTTCTTTCTTTCTTTCTTTCTTTCTTTCTTTCTTTCTTTCTTTCTCTCTCTCTCACAGCAGGTAGAAGGAGGAGCGTGTGCTTTCCAGGCAGCTCCCTCATCACGTACGCTCTGCACACACACTTCATGTTTCTTTCATGCCTCTCCTTAAACATGAGAGAGGGTGATGTCGAAGCGTTTTAACATCAAGCAGAATGCTTGACCTTTCATGATCTAGATACCCCTTTGGAAAGAGAGATCGGTGCCTAGATACCCCTTTGGCAAAATTACGTTCCGAGCGTCTGTTTTTTTTTACTAAAACTGCTAACGAGGTTTTATTTAAAGGCTGTGATAATGAGACAAAATGACATGGTACTAACGAGCAGCCAGTAAAGTCAGACAAACGCAAAAGAAACGTAGATAAGTTTGAAAATAAAATACTTATAATACTGGTACTTACAACATAAAAACGAATAATATATTTTTGATTAAGTTTTAGTTTTTAGCAGTACAGAGAAAGAGATAGACCTGTCTATGGAAAGGTGTCTAATAGATCGTCAGCTATCCACTGAAGAAAATAT
>JAPMUY010005799.1:37500-41025 GCA_026901105.3 Galaxias olidus
CACTGCTGCAGGGAGTGGCTTGGCTTCCAGCTTTGATGAGACGCTCGCTCATCCAACACAGGCACACACAACACCTCACACACACACACACACACGCATGCACTCGGAAATACGACAACAAAAGGAACACACGTGTGTTGCATAAAAACACGCAAACACTTAACAAATGAACATACATGTCACACAAACACACAAGGCAATAAATAAATACACACATATCCACACACACACACACACACACACACACACACACACACACACACACACACACACACACACACACACACACACACACACACACACACGCATTGTAACAGGAGCTCTGAGGGCCCCCAGGGCAGATGAAACAACCCGAGAAGAATCTCAATGTCTCTTAGTCATTGATATTCATTCATAAGGCGTCCAATCAAACTGCTCCGTAGGACTCTACAGGCTGCCAGTTGGGTTCACTCTAAGTGTGTATCATCATCATGCAAGAATTCAATCTCTCTCTCTCTACCTCTCTCTCTGTCACTCCTCTCTCATCTTTTTTCTTTCTCTCTATCAAGCTCTCTCTCTTTCTCTCAACCTCTCTCTCTCCCTCTCTCTCTCCGTCATCTTTTTTCTTTCCTCTCTCTCTCTCTCTCTCTCTCTCTCTCTCTCTCTCTCTCTCTCTCTCTCTCTCTCTCTCTCTCTCTCTCTCTCTTTCTCTCCGAGTCCCTCCCCCTTCCCTTCTTCCTTTATCTCTCTCAGTCCCAGTGTTCTCTCATTGTCTCTGTCTCCATCTCTTTCAGTCATTCTTTCTCTCATTCTCCCTCCCGCTCTTTCCTCTCTCTCCCCCCTCTATCTTTCTCTGTGTGCTCTCAAAGCCACCCCCCCCCCACTGGGTTAGATTTGATGTTTTTCAGTGTGGGGGCTGGTGGTTGATGGAGGTGAGTAGAGAGGGGGACACCCTCCAGGGATTATTTCAGTCCATCAGGGTGGACATTAGAGGATGGGAGCTGCTGCTGCTGGCTGTCCAGCCTGTTCCTCTCTGAGATTAGTCGCCGTAATCACACCACTGACACCAATCTGGCCACTTCCAATACACACACACACACACACACACACGCACGCACGCACACACACACACACACACACACACACACACACACACACACACACACACACACACACACACACACACACACACACACACAGACACACAAACGCATCCACACAAACGCATCCACACACACACACTCACACACACACACATTATAAATACATTCTATTATTTAACTGCTGTTTTTTATTGTAAAGCACCTTGTAACCCTGTTTTGAAAGGGGCTGAATAAAAAGTTATTATTATTACCTCCAATACACGCACACACAAACACAAACACACACACGCACGCACGCACGCACGCACGCACGCACGCACGCACACACACACACACACACACACACACACACACACACACACACAGGAGTACGTGTATAACAGGGGTGTGTCTACTTATCCACAAACTCAAACCCCACCGAAATACAGCTGTGAGAAATACGTCCTTCACTTCCTCTGAAAAGAGTCAAAACCTCAAAACAAAATCAGCAGTCGATTAAAATCTGGTTCCCTGTCTAAGAAATCGGCATTGTTGACACTTTAATTGTTGACACATTTTAATTGGGGCACCTCATGCACTTTATTTATCTAAATTGACTTGTGTGGAGAAAAAAAGGCCTTCTCATTGAGTTGAGGCTGTGAAGTGTGACAGACCTATCAGGATCTCTGTGTGACTTCATCGAGCTGCAAACCAGCTCCCTCTGTGCTACGACTCCCCGAGGACCCCAGAGGCTGTCTTCCTGTTCGCCTGATTTCCTGATTATACACGAGGAGACTACGAGCGTCGACATGAGCTCTCTCTGCATGCAGACACAACTCAATAAAGAAGCGTCCGTCAAGACCGCGCCCCCCCCCCCCCCGCCCGCCCCCGACACAAATGATTAATTGAATCACTGATATGGAAGGGGACTGAATCCCTGACAAGTCGGACGTGTGCTCCATCATTCCAGCTGTAATCTCTGATCCAGATGAATGGGGTTGAGGAGGGTGGGAGGGAGAGAGAGAGGGAGGGAGGAGGAGGGGGCAACACGCTCTGATTCTAATAGGAGGTCAGAGGTCAGAAGCTATTAGCAAAACCTGGGGGTTAATCATTATTTTCAAGTGTGCGAGAAGGCTGTAATTTGAGCTTCCTCTTCCTAGTACGCTATTCACCATGTAAGCGTCGCTAACGTCTTTTTTATCCACCGTAGTGTTCTCGGACACTCTCCCCTCTTGTCTTCCTCTCCTCCTCCTCTCCTCTTCCTCTCCTCTTCCCTCTTTCTTTCTCTTCCCTCGCTCCGTCGCCCTTCCTCACATATGAAGTACAGGCCAAGGGCTACTCACACCTACAGTCCCCTATCATCAGTGACTAGTCTGCCTCTCCCCTGACAACACACACACACACACACTGTCCGTAGGCCCACACACACGCACGCGTGCACGCGCACACAGGCACACAGGCACACACACACACACACACACACACACACACACACACACACACACACACACACACACACACACACACACATCTCTCAGGCAGGTGAGTGAGCTGTGTAATAGGTCAACCCTGTAATTGTCTGACAAGGTCCTGGAAACCCGCTGGGCTTGGTGGCTTCTGTTACAAAGACTCAGAGAGAGAGAGAGAGAGAGAGAGAGAGAGAGAGGGAGAGAGAGAGATGGTGTCTGTGTATACTAATATGAGTGTTTGTGTGTGTTTGGGAAAGGGTGACAGAGAGAGAGAGAGAGAGAGAGACAGAGAGAAGAGAGAGAGAGAGAGAGAGAGAGAGAGAGAGAGAGAGAGAGATATAGAGAGAGAGAGAGAGAGAGAGAGAGAGAGAGAGAGAGAGAGAAAGAAACAGCCTCAGGGTAAGATTCCACCCTATTATTATAAAGGTGCCACAACATTCCTGAATGTAGGTATTCCCAATGTAGCAAGAGACCAATGCATATCTCGGTTACGGTTGGGATTACACATCTAATGGACCTCTGTCTGTCTGATGGATTAAGGAACAGCAGAATTGTCCGATCCATTGCCCACATCTGAGGGAAAAGAATTCTGTTGAAAGACAACACGATGCACAGTAGTCCTGATAAATCTTAAATCCTGATAAATCTTAAAATATTAAGCTTTAATACAGTAGGGATTTAGAGAACTGTGTGTGTACCCCCCCCCCACCTTCCATTAGAGGAGGAGCTAAACCTTTCACACATAATCTGTACATTTTGATTGACCAGGGATTACAGATTAGGGATAGGACTGACTCTGCCATTGTTAAAAGAAAGAATAAGGAATTTCTAAAACAACACAAACTGTCATTTAACTTCTCTTAGGTGCATATCAGTAAGTTTAGGAGCGTAAGTATAAAGAAAAATAAAATAAAGACAGAGGTTTGGTGACGATTTTGGTGGACAACTAAACAGACACCTGGCTCAGGGAAGGACAGAATGTGTTGGGAAATAGT
>JAPMUY010005801.1:0-42041 GCA_026901105.3 Galaxias olidus
ATTCTCGTTATCTGTAGCATTTGTTATGTGATTTTACTGTTTGTTTTAACCAACATGTGAAGCCGTTGGCAAATTTTTAAACAAAACAATGAAAACAATAAAAATTATTACCATTAGTTTGTGGACAAGTTTTTCATGTGTGTGAAAGATGATATAGAGGACAGTTTGGGATTTGGGACGAGGACTCCTCAGTTTCCTCATGTCTGAAGTATGGGAGAGGGCTGGAGGAACGCCTACCTTTCCCTCTTTGACTCTCTTCCCTAATCTACCCAATAATCTACAGCCGCTGGAACGTCACCATACTGAGTCATCTGGTGCTTTTCTACTGAACAAGTCAAGTCATCTTTATTATCCCCAAGGGACAATTTTGGAAATCATCTCCCAATACTCTCAACAAAGTGGTTGATATGGTTGTAAATGTTATCTCTATTTCAATGAGACACTTTATTTTTAATATAATAACTAAATATTTATGACGGTTACTCATTTTAAAAGGAAAACATTACCGAGGCGCTATGCTCTATACCATAGACAAATCTAAGTCGTAGATCTGAGCAATTTGATATATGATCAACGTGTTCCGTTGCAAAGAGCTCTGAGATAGCAGCATAGGTTCATACTAAGTTTACTAACTTTCATGTTAACAAGCTCCTGTATAGCTCAATTGGCAGGTGCTCTCAATACTAGGTGAAATGCACACAGGTTCAAACCCTGCTAATCTTACATTTCTTAAATTTCAAAACTCTACTTAATGATAAAAAATCTGTAACAAATTCATTGTTAACGCGATTCTCAAGTAGCTCAGTAGGTTGATGCTGTAGTAACCAAGGTACTTTCTGGGTATAACGTAGGTATGAGTCTCATTCCTTTATGCTGGAAAATCCTCCACTGTCTCAGTTTAAATAGACCGTGTGTAATTCTAAGATAATATTCAATATTCTTATAATCAATTCGCTGATGTATGTTGAGGCATGGTAATCCCTTTGGTATGGAAACTCTAGATAATTGAATGTCCCATGCTACAAAATACATTTACTATGTAGCATCACAAACCCCTGTGTAGCTCAACTGGCAGATACACTGCTCTCAAGACTGGTTCAAAGATATGCAGGTTCAGTCCCAGCGAATTGCATGACTCTTACACAACTTTACTGAATTGCAAATATGATTTACCCTAAACATGAATAGCATTGCAAGCAGGCAGCTGGGTAGGTTGGTGACCAAGCTAGTTTTTGGGTATGACACAGGTTCAAATCCCATCCCTTTATGTTGCAAAATTATCCATGGTCCCTCCGTTTGAGTAGACCAGAATCAACCTATTGAGCTATTTGGGGAGAGCAGAATCTACCCCATAGAACTTTCTCAGAAGGATGCATATCTAGCACATTACAACATGGTCACTCAAACATGCAAAACATCACCTGCAGGCATTGAACCACCAGCTCTCTGATGTAACATTAATGCATTAGCCTACTGAGCTATACTGCAACTTGTACTTAATGTGCACATGTCCCGCATATTTAACCAGTAGTGAAATATGCTCGTAGCAAGATGTGTTGGAAGTTGTAAGGTTGAAACTTTTGTATTGAAGCACCAGCTTCGGTGTAGCTCAGTAAGATAATGCCTTAACACTATGTCAGAGACTTGGTGGTTCAAAGCCCGCAGCTGGCATTTTGCATGTTTGTCCATTTGTTTAACCATGTTGTAATATGCTGGATGTGCATCCTTCTGACAAAGTTCTATCAGGTAGAGTCCAATCTCTGCAAATAGCTCAGTAGGTTGATTCTGCAGATGCTAAGTTGGAGGGTTATGGGTTTGAATCCCAGAACAAACATCTATTGTCAACCCTGTTTGACTGACTACCTTTAAATAGGCTGGAGAAATGTTTGTTGTACGAGCTTGGCTATAGCTCAGTACGTAATTGCCCAAGCATTGTATGTCTGAGTACATATGTGTCGCAGGTTCAAGTCCTGCACCTACTGCTCTGTTCAAATGTAGGGTAGGAGGGTAGACCAGGGGCTTCTGGCCCCTGGAATCTGGTGGCCATGAAATCTGGGGGTTATGCAATTGAGTGTAAGAGGGCAGCCAGTGTTTTAAAGGATCGGACTGTATTCTTCAACTGTATTATTAATAAGATACAGTTATATATACTACATTAGTATTAATGAAGCTAGTTATGAAAGTATCTCAGCTAGTTTCATAATTAAAAGTTCCTCTTGTCACTGCATTCCTTGGTATAACCACAGCTTTCTGTTGCCACCGAACTCCAGGGGCCAGAAGCCCCTGTTCTATCCTCCTACCCCAACATCACCAACTGAACAGCTATGGTGGGACTCGAACCCACGATGCATTGTCCTCACAATGCAAGAACACCTGCTGGGGGGTAACACCAGCATTAACCCATTGAGCTAACCAGAAGCTCTGCTGTCAGCCAATTTTTTAGTAGGATTTATTTCAACTGAAGGAATGTGGATAATTTCGCAACATAAAGGAACGGGATTCGACCCCGCGTCATACACAAATGGTAGCTAGGTTTCCAAGGTATTAACCTACTGAGCTAGTCGAGACATCCAGCAACCAGGGTCTCGCTCAGGATATTTAAACATGGAAAGTCAAATGAATTTCTGTTAGAAAATTTGTAACAGAAAACTCAAAGTATTTGCAGGGTCCGAACCTGCGTGCGTGCATTTTGTTTGGTCTCAAGAGCAGTGCACCTGCCAATTGAGCTATAGAGGAGCTTGTGCTCACAGCTCAATTAAAAACGATGCATGGGATAGTCAAACTTTTATCTCTTTTTAATTGAAGATTGGAACTACAATTACATCTAGTCTTAAAAAACTGATTGTCGTCTACGTGGATCGTTTTAATTGAAGAGGGACTACAATGGTCTTTTTTTGGATCCATTTGCAACATAAATGAGCAGGCGTTGAACCCACGTTATGCCCAAACAGCAGCTACACCTTTGTAGCATTACGCTACTGAGTTACTCTTCTCTTTTTCAGGGTCATTACACATGGCAATTCAGTAAAGTTTTGTGACACAAGAATATTGCTATTTGCCAGAATTGAACCTGCGCTTCTTGCATGCCAGGCTTGAGAGCTGTGCACCTGCCAATTGATCTATACAGGAGCACATGTTGATATTGGGTAGTAAACGTTTTTCATAGTATGGGATATTAAATTATCTACTTGTCTTCCAATACCCACAGACTTACCATGCATCTACATGCATCAGCACATTGATTCAGGTATCTAACAAATTACATCTAGACAACAAATAACAAACAGTTCATGGTGGTCTACGTTTTAGTTTTAATTAAAGAGGAACTAGAATGGTCTTTTTAAACTGAGTGACCATTACACATTTTGCAATATAAAGGAACGGGATTCAAACAGCCGTTATACCCTAACAAGTTTGGTCACCAAAGAGTTAGCCTACTGGGCTACTTGAAAACTCCCTTAATAGTGGTCTCATTCAGGATATTCAAATATGGAAATGCATTTAAGTTCTGTAACAAAAGAAATAGCTGTATTTGAATCTGTGCCCATTTAACCTGGTATTGAGAGATGCACACTTGCCAATTGAGCTATAGAGGAGCTTGGGACTATGGCAGTTAGTAAAAGCCCAATTAAAAATGACTTACAGTCTCAACTCTACCTTTTCTTTCTATACCAACAGGCTTACCATGCCTCTGCAACCATCAGCACATTGATTCTAGCACTTTAAGAATTCAATCCAGACAATATATAACAAACAGTTCATAGCGGCCTATTTTTTGGTTTGAACAAATAAATTGGCATAATGAAAAAAATGTTTACAACACAACGTATAGTTTACAAAGATAGAGGAAATAATAGCTCATATTAACACATTTGCCTCATAAAACATGAAATCAAGAAAATAAAAAATCAAAGAGAATAATGAAGCAAGTGGGAACTGTCCGTACATACGTGAACATATCCTCCAACAGAGGAAGACTCAATCTTTTCAATGTGATTAGATTGCATTTGATAGAACTACAAAATAAGTTAAGATAGTTGCCCTGTATTGTATTTATTTAGCTTCTCCTTTTAGTTTCGCTCACTTACTATAAATTGGCCCCTCTCCTATCAAATGTGTTCTAGTGATTAAATCAGATATAGTTTATAATAAAGAGATTTTACATCAATGATCATGTTCAGAGCAAATGTTCAGCATTGTGATTCTGTAAAACAAAGGTTCAAAGGAAATATATCACCTACAAACTGAGAAAAAAATACTAAACATGTTTTATTGGGGAGAAAATGATTAGAAATGATGATACATACAGCATGATAGTCAAACACGATATAAAACAACCAAATGAATAAATATCTAAATAGCTCTCATATTTTTTTCAGTTTTTACAAACTGAAAATGATATGCTAAATAAATCCCAGATGCTTAAAAACTCAGCACAGATTGAAATGTGGGTCCATTGTGGTTTTGAGCAGAGGAAAATCTTTTAATGAACAAAGATTTGTTCAAACCCAATAGAAACCTCCAACAAATGGTTACAGTTACACCATTTTTTGTGTGTTGCAGCAGCCCAGGATCTTCTGTGCCTTGTTTACTGCTGGTCCTAGGTCAGGCTCGTGGACTGGCTAGCTGGGGGAGAGAGACAGCAGGCAGATTGGAGTACTTCATTATTCACAGTATGAAACAAAGCAGCTCAATCTAACAAACTGGAACTCTATAATCATATTAACAAGATATGTCTGGTTCAAGACCCCCTGGTAGCTTGGTTTGTTTTCAAATAGAACATCATTAATCACATGAAGGAATCTGTCTTGAGTCTCATTCATTTGCTACGACTGTTTCTAAAAAGATTAAGATTTTAACTAGTTCTCTTTAGTCTGTTCTATGGTATTGTCTTAACCTGGTTACAAAAACATGACGTTCTGGTGTCACCATGTGGGTCTGTCTCATTCAGACTCTGAGAAGATGCAGGGACCGTAATGTGCGGTTAAGCACCATGTTCCTGGCCTTTTCAAATCCACATCCCATGAATTTTCAAGGAAGGGAAGAAAGAGGAAAAAAGGTTATGAAAGTTGTATGTAGTATATATGTATTTCTTAACAGATTTAAAAACAAAGTTGATATTTAAATACATTCCTACACACTTTTAAAAATACCCATAAAGTGTAAACTCTCATTCATCTGTGTAGGTTTTAAAACAATGGCTTTGACCAATTGAGCCCATGAGCCCTCCCTGTGAAGTGCTAATTCAATTGAAATACATTTTTTCTCAATTGGATTGAGATCTGGGAAATTTCCAAACATTTAAATCTTGTCATTGTCCTGCTGGAAGGTGAACCTCCGTCCCAGTCTCAAATCACCTGAAAAATCAAGAATATCCCTGTATTTAGCACCATCCATTTCCCTCGACTCGAATCAGTTTTCTGCTGAAGAATGGTGGCTGAAATTTCCTTGGTGGCCAAAGTTTTAAAATCTGACCAAAACCTTTCCAACATTTTTCTGACCAAAATGGATGGCCACTCTTCCATAAACTTTCATAAATGAGTCTCTGCTTTCACATCCTGAAGATTCACTGTTGCAAAGGCCCTCTCTTGGCAGGTTTGTTGTGGTACCATGTTCTTTCCATTTGAAGATGATGGATTTGATGGTGCTCCGGGGATCGTCAAAGATTTTGATATTTTTTTATAACCCAACTCTGACTAGTGCTTCTCAACAACTTTGTCCCTGACTTGTTTGGAGAGCTCCTTGGTCTTCATGGTGTGATGCCTCTTGCTTAGCACCTTTGGGCTTTCAGAAAATATACTGACAGATCATGTGTAGATTACACACAGACTTCAAACTAATTATGTTAAGCAAGGTAATTTTGCACCAGAACTTTTGAGGGGCTTCATAGCAAAGGGGGTGAATACATATGCACATGCCAATTTCCAGATTTTTTGTTTTTTTAATTTTTTATATATTTTTTTCTCATATTAAACTTGAAAGTTGAGTATATGTATTTCTTAACAGATTTAAAAACAAAGTTGATATTTAAATACATCCTACAAACTTTTAAAAATACCCATAAAATGTAAACTCCCATTCATCTGTGTAGGTTTTAAAACAATGGCTTTGACCAATTGAGCTTCCCATGAGCCCTCTCCCTGTGAAGTGCTCATCCAGAAAATACATTTTTTAATCTAAGAAACTTTTAAATTTATCTGAGGGGACCAAAATTGGACGCAAACTTTAAAATGAGAATTTCACATCCTGAAGATTCATGTTCTGACCTGTCAAACTAACGACACCAGACTTGAGGAAGATTAAAGCCCAGCTTTCTGTCAACTTGACAGCTTCTCATGGCATAGAGACCTTTGTGCTGTAATATAAGATGATGGTCGATTTACAGATTCAAACTAAAGTTAAGCCAGCATATTTAGAGATTGAGTAATAGTAAGCACATCTTTGGCAGTATTGTTCACTCTTGAACGGAACAAAGTATATCACTCCATACAGTTGAAATAGCTTTGTAATATACAGAATACTTCCACGCTCATTTAAGGACAAAGCTATTTTTGCTCCACTGTTTATTGGATGGGGACATTCCCACTAATGCGGAGGGGCAAAGGTCAAGGAGGTTATGGGGCTGAGACCTGAAGAACTGCTGGTCAACTAACATGAGGTGAAAATATAAACCATTGAAGGTGCTCTTCATCCACAAGTTTGTCATTTGATGTTTCTGGTGACAATACTGTAAGAACCTAAGCAGTGGAGTGCCAAGGGAGAGTAGAAGGTATGCATATACTTGAGTTTCCTATAGCACAATAAACTACGTTTGACTGGAACCACTGAATCGCGACGCCTCTATAGGCAATTTGTTTTAACATTAACACATTTTTCAATTGCACATAATGTGCATTTGAGAAATATATATTGTATGAAGAAAAAAAAAATCCTCTTACAGAAACTCAGTAACTTCAATAAGCAATGCAATTAGTCTGCACAGAACATCTACCCTCAGTGTGTATAGTGAGTGAGAACTGATGTAGTTTAAATTCATTTTATTAACTTTCTACACAGCCAATCAGATGTACAAACCACTAGACAATACAACCACAAAAGTTAATGGTTCAGACATCACTTAAGGTAATGGATTCACTTTGGGAGTTCAGGCTAAAGAGAAGCTTGTCTTCAGTTGCAGAGGTCGGTGGCGCAGCATTTGACATAAGTAAAAGGATTCGAAGCACATTCATACGCTGTCATGCATCTCTTGGACAGTGTATCTAGAGGAAACAGGAATTCATATTCAAGCACAATGGTTTGTCTCATCATTTGAGTCTTTAACAACAAGCCATATTTCAAATACTCTTATGGACTGAATATTGAAACCGGCAGAGAAATGCCATGATAACTGTTGAAATGTGGTGCTTTGGTAAGGTAGGTTACGTACCAACTGTGTTCTCTGGTCTATAAATGGCACAACGATCAACGCCTCTGGCACAGTGCTCCACGGTGGGGAATGCGCAATTATTACTGAGGAATAACCACAGTGCAACGGTAACACTGAAGGCCTTCACCTGAAAAGACAAGCAAAACAGCCAGCATACTTCACAACCCAGGTAAGTGCAAGGCAGATGACATGAAAATGATCAACATTTCTAAGTGACTTTGTTAAGGGGCAAACAAAAGAGTATATTTGCTGTTCATGCTAGCGATATGCAGTGACCACGAGCATTCTGCATGTCTTTGCAACCGTTAGGGAAAATAATTACAGCAAGCAAGCTGTAGAGGAAGCCAAAACCACCTCATAGGAAACCTACAGCTGCTTTAAGCAAGCATCCCATATATCCAAAGCCACCTCATAGGAAACCTACAGCTGCTTTAAGCAAGCATCCCATATGTCCAAATTGGCACGCTCCACATTATTACAAGAGGGATATAAAACATGACTTATACTAAAGTAGACTTACTGTAGGAAACACAAGCCATCAGGACGATTAGAGATAAACAGACAGACTTCATGGTCAGCAGAGATCTGCCAGTTCAGAAATCAGAAACCATTAGGGTAACCATGACAGGATGATCGAGTCCAGTGACTTAAAATTTCATCAACTCAAAAAGACCAAATTAGACAATAAAACAAAAACACAATTATTTACAGGGAAGGTAAGCCATTCTTTTTTTGAAATAGCAATGTACAGCGTTCCAAAATAAACAAGACCAAATCAAACTATACCTTGTTGTTTGTCTTTTGGAAGGCTGGTTGAACCTTTACGTATAATACGTTCTCGGTACCATCCCCTCACATCCATGCACAATTTATAGAGCCTAAGCAGGTTCCATTTTACCCTAAAAGGTTTTCACCCTGAATGGCAACACCCCCAATTAATCAATCGATCAATCAATCAATCAAGAATTGGCCGATTGCATTCTTTAACATTTGAGGTAACGGAACAAATTTCATCTGCTTCAGTTTTTTCAGCTGTGTCCTGACCTGGCAACAACAACCTTTCGCAACTTACATACCTAGTAGGATATCAAAATCCAATTTTAAAATATAATATAAAAATGACTGTATTTGTTTTTGCAGGACTAATGAAGTCACATGCACCTCTACCTCATTTGTGCCACAAGTTGCACCAGCATGGATGGACATCCCCTTCCCTTCTTAGTCAACATCCATCTACATCATCAGGAAGGCAACAGGAACTAGTGTTGTGTGCTGCTGTTACAGCAGAGAGAGTAGTAGTGACTTGACTCAATATTAATGTTGTTTTTACAACTGTTCAGTGCATAATTTAAACCTCTGTCACAATGAATTCATATATTGCAGGAGCTGTTGCCGGAGATTGAGTCCAGATTAAGTCCAGAGTAAATGCTATATATATCGGCAAAGAAACAAAGTTCAAAGGAAAGAGAAGAGTAGGGACAAACTCAGTCCCTATTTATATCCCCTTATTTCCAGAGTCTTGGCAACACGGTGCAAGGACCAGAGTGAATGTTTCATGCTCTTACTTACTCCCAGTGTCCATACTCCCCACCTTTACTGTCTCAAATGCTTTATTGTCTTACTTTTATGTATATTTTTTATTGAGATTTAAAAATGGTATCGTTCTACTAGTTGGTGGGCACCTTGTCCTGAGGATTTCACTGTTCAGAATGACTGTGCCTTTGATAAATAAAACACTTTGTTTTCCCATTGTTTTATACACAAAGTCACTGTTTATTGGGGAGAAAATTATTAGAAATAATAAAATATAAAGGCATGACAGTCAAACAACAATATAAAACAACCAAATAAATTAATGTCTAAATAGTTCACATATTTTCCAGTTTTTACTCATGATAAATCAAGAATTTATTCAATTTACAAACAATTGCACAATGTGTGAGTTAATTCTATAATAATTGTCCAAGTCATCCATGAAAACGAATTAGAATCAGACAGCCCTCTCCTCTCATGTGGAGCTATTATAAACCTCAGCTATCATCTCCACTATACTGTATCTAAACGGTAAACAGCGCAACAAAGTGTGGAGATAGGTCTGGTATCGCGAGACTAAGACAAAACAGACCATATTATCGTGTTTGCTTAATACTCACATTTCATTTCCAAGAAACGCTAAACAAGTATAACCTATTAAACATACCGCACAAGATTTATCAACAATACACATTTCAATATGAACAACGACAAAGACACAACCTAAGAAAAAGGAAATACACTCTAGAGGTGTACAGTTTTAATAGGAAATGTGTGTGTATGTGTGTGCGTGATCCTCTAGGAATCTTCCCTCTCTCTGTGCATGATCCTCTAGGAATCTTCCCTCTCTCTTGCACAGGGACACAGGATTTCTGCCAAATAAAAAGAACCAGGGCAGAGGGGTTCATTCAGTGAATGTAGAGTGGAAAGTGTCTTAGAAGAGACTCTGTAGAAGAATGTCACCAGGCCAGTCCAGATACACTCTTACTCTGGAGGGGCCGGAGGTGGTCACAGATTGAACAGTCCTCACTATCAAACAGCATGTACACTGTTTTATTACTGGGACACGTTTATCACACTAGAACCAAGATTCACGTTAAACCTCAGTGTTACTATCAGACCTCCATATCATTCCTTTGGCCTCTGATTTTGTACGTCCACCTTTTCTTTCAGGGCTTGTTGGGTAAACTCAGCTACTTCATTTCCTTTCACTCCAACGTCTGCTTACGACTAGGTGGCTACTCCTCACATATATCCCCATCTGGCACACTCGTTGTGCTTATATAGTTCAATTTCACCTTGAGAAGTTTAAACTGACCCACGGTTGTCGGAAACATCCCAAAAACAACCCAAGTCAGAAGTTAGATGTCTCCTAATGTAAGATGTGGACTATTTCTTTGTCTAGCATTGTTTTATCACTTATAGGCAGGCTTGGAGTTATGTGGGAGCCAGTGGGAGCTGAGCTCCCATAAGGAGGGGTCTGAGCTCCCATGAAAGCAGTAAAGTCATACATCTGTGGGGGTCGCCAATACAGTGCACCGGTTAAGATATTATTTATTTATCTCCGCCACTAACGTTAGAGACCCCCACAAAGCTCAGATTATAACTCAAACCCTGTTTATAGGGATTGTACCAACAACATGAAAAAGTCAAATCTGTGCCTTGTGCATTTTCTCTATTTGACCTCTGACAACACATCTACCCTATTTTACAAGCTGTTCTGAATTTCAGTTCAAATGGCATAAAGCTCAGCTGGTTACAAAGAAGACTCAAGGTAATAGTGTCTGCACTTGAACCTCTAGATCACACTTTGTAATTCATTATTAATTTAGCTGTTGAGGAGTCGTATGAGAGGAAACACAAAACAACACAGAAACAACTTGGAGCATATAACTCATCTCTCACTTGCATATATCACACGGAAAACTTAAACCAGTGTCACCAAAAGCCTTTTCAAAATTAACAAAATGGGTTTGTCATCGCAGTCCAACCGCAGTCTGCTTAGCCAAGGCGGGTTTAGTCGATGTAACTGAGACAGAAAGTGGTTTATCAAAGTGTTGAATAAGATAACTTCCTGAAACCAAGCTGGAGCTACGATAAAGTGTGTGGTCCAAAATGGCGCCTGATGGTTCAGAAACATCAAATGTAAGGAAACAGTGACAGATGGACAGAACAAAGATTAGGGAATGAAAATAAGTGAAGAGAGAGACAAACAGAATAAATGAGTGTGCAGTTTCTGTTTCTCAGCAGCAGGTGGCGCCCTAGCTCTACAGTCACATCAAACTGCTGCTTTCACTGTTACGTTAGAAGGTAGGGATGCAGTAAGACCGCTCTGTTCAAATAATGAACTCAACTTTATGGAGCTAAAGCTGGAAACACACTGACTCATAACAATGTGCAAAATTTTATTTTACATGTGCGTTGTAACAGAACGATTTAGTCTCTTAATACTACCAGATTCCCCTTGACCCGATGAAAAGAATGGGTGGTCAATGAACAAAAAATCGGGAAGTAAAGAGAGAAACAAAGTGCGAGAAATAGCTCATTTTCAAGAGGGATAGTACATTTAAACATGCGCCCCGTTCCCTCAGGAAGCTCATGGACCTTCGAATTTAATACTACCAGATTCCCCTTGACCAGATGAAACGAATGAGTGGTCAATGAACCCAATTGGACTCATACTTCGTGCAGGGCAAGCAGAAATTCGGGACGTAAACAGAGAAAAATAGTGCGAGAAATAGCGAATTATGATGGAGGACAGTACATTTAAACATGCACCCCTTCTCTCAGGAAGGTCAGTGTTACACACTTGAAGTATAGACAGGACTCCACGTGTGGTTTATGGGTTTTCATGTCTGTAAAACATTGAACATTGCAGTACATCAGTACTTGAAACCGTCATCTGCATGGCATTCACATTAACTGAACTCGGGAATTGCGTTTAATGACTACGGCCACAAACGAAATTAAATAAACCTATGAAATTATACAAATCACAGTATCCTATATAAATCATCTGTTGCTCCACATTGTTTCATCGAAACTATATTTCATATTAGCAATTGCACACCATTATCCTGGTATCCCAATATCCCGTTAGATGTTAGCTTAGCTAGCTAGTGAGAAAACAAACATCTCAACCAGGTCTACCATCAACATACACAGAGAAAATATACGGCCATCCTGTCTCACTAGTATCTTAATATTGCTCTACATTCATACATTATTGTTTTAACAATGTTACCTGTAAAACATTGAAGATTGCAGTACATCAGTACTTGAAACCGTCATCTGCATGGCATTCACATTAACTGAAGTCGGGTATTGCTTACCCCTGTGCAGATACGCTCAAATGTAGGTATCTCCCTCTTGTGGTGTAAATCGGTATTACACTTAATTTGTACTGCAACTCTAAACGTGGTACACAGTATTTATCCTTTTTAAAACAATACAATGAAATGAAATAGTGAAAAATCAAATGAAAAAGTGACACATTAAATGAAATTATGAATATTACAAATGAAATGTGGGGGGTGGCCTCTTTTAGCAGACTAAACATTTTTACTATTTATGAACATTACTTGCTATTCTCACATCAGGGACTGTGGAATTTAATACTACCAGATTCCCCT
Organism: Galaxias olidus; assembly: GCA_026901105.3. Classification (NCBI taxonomy): domain Eukaryota; kingdom Metazoa; phylum Chordata; class Actinopteri; order Galaxiiformes; family Galaxiidae; genus Galaxias; species Galaxias olidus. The sequence continues at coordinate 12,592 of JAPMUY010005801.1, forward strand.
TGACCAGATGAAACGAATGAGTGGTCAATGAACCCAATTGGACTTATAGTTCGTGCAGGGCAAGCAAAAATTCGGGATGTAAAGAGAGAAAAATAGTGCGAGAAATAGCGAATTATGATGGAGGACAGTACATTTAAACATGCGCCCCTTCTCTCAGGAAGGTCAGGGACTGTGGAATTTAATACTACCAGATTCCCCTTGACCAGATGAAACGAATGAGTGGTCAATGAACCCAATTGGACTTACAGATCGTGCAGGGCAAGCAAAAATTCGGGATTTAACGTGAGAAACAAAGTGCAAGAAATAGAGCTTCATGATGGAGGACAGTACATTTAAACATGCGCCCCTTCTCTCAGGAAGGTCTGGGACCTTCAAATTTAACACTACCAGATTCCCCTTGACCAGATGAAACGAATGAGTGGTCAATGAACCCAATTGGACTTATATTTAGTGAAGGGCAAGCAAGAAATCTGGAGGTAAACAGAGAAAAATAGTGCGAGAAATAGTCAATGATGGAGGACAGTAATTTAAACATGCGACCCTTCTCTCAGGAAAGGAATTTGCCCAATACTACCAGATTCTACCCCTTGACCAGATGAAAAGAATGAGTGGTCAATGAACCCAATTGGACTTTAGGATTGTGCAGGGCAAGCAAAAAATCGGGAGTAAAGTGAGAGAGAGTTAGAACAGTCCCTTCTCAGAAAAAAGCTCAGGGATGTGGAAGATGGAGACAGAACATTTGAAACATTATGCACCCCTTCTCTCAGGAAGGTCAGTGTTACACACTTGAAGTATAGACAGGACTCCACGTGTGGTTTATGGGTTTTAATGTCTGTAAAACATTGAACATTGCAGTACATCAGTACTTGAAACCGTCATCTGCATGGAATTCACATTAACTGAACTCGGGTATTGCTTACCCCTGTGCAGATGCGCTCAAATGTAGGTATCTCCCTCTTGTGGTGTAAATCGGTATTACATCTAATTTGTACTGCATCTCTGAACGTGGTACACAATATTTATCATTTTGAAAACAATACAATGAAATGAAATAGTGAAACATCAAATGTAGTGATGCATTAAATGACCCCTATGAGATATTACAAATGAAATGTGAGGGGGTGGCCTCTTTTAGCAGACTAAACATTTTTAAATGAACATTACTTCTCTCAGGAAGGTCAGGGACTGTGGAATTTAATACTACCAGATTCCCCTTGACCAGATGAAAAGAATGGGTGGTCAATGAACAAGAAATCGGGAAGTAAAGAGAGAGACAAAGGGCGAGAAATAGCTCATTTTCAAGAGGGACAGAACAAACATTAGGGAATGCCCTTCTCTAAGTGAAGAGAGACAAACAGAATAAATGAGTGTGCAATGAGTGGTCACGTCACATCAAACTGCTGCTTTCACTGTTACGTTAGAAGGTAGGGATGCAGTAAGACCGCTCTGTTGAAATAATGAACTCAACTTTATGGAGCTAAAGCTGGAAACACACTGACTCATAACAATGTGCAAAACTCAATTTTACATGTGCGTTGTAACAGAACAATTTGGTCTGTTAATACAACCAGATTCCCCTTGACCAGATGAAACAACTCAGTGGTCAATGAACCCAATTGGACTTATAGATCGTGCAGGGCAAGCAAAAATTCGGGATGTAAAGAGAGAAAAATAGTGCGAGAAATAGCGAATTATGATGGAGGACAGTACATTTAAACATGCGCCCCTTCTCTCAGGAAGCTCATGGACCTTCGAATTTAATACTACCAGATTCCCCTTGACCAGATGAAACGAATGAGTGGTCAATGAACCCAGTAGGACATATAGATTGTGCAGGGCAAGCAAAAATCGGGGTGTAAAGAGAGAATAATAGTGCGAGAAATAGAGCATTATGATGGAGGACAGTACATTTAAACATGCGCCCCTTCTCTCAGGAAGGTTAGGGACCTTCAAATTTTATACTAAAAGATTCCCCTTGACCAGATGAAACGAATGGGTGGTCAATGAACCTAATTGGACCTATATTTCGTGCAGGGCAAGCAGAAAATTGGGAAGTAAAGAGAGAAAAAAAGTGCGAGATATTGCTCATTTGCATGGAGGACAGTACATTTAAACATGCGCCCCATTCCCTCAGGAAGCTCATGGACCTTCGACTTTAATACTACCAGATTCCCCTTGACCAGATGAAACGAATGAGTGGTCAATGAACCCAATTGGACCTATATTTCGGGCAGGGCAAGCAAAACATCGGGAGGTAAAGAGAGAAAAAATATGCGACAATAGAGAATTATGATGGAGGACAGAACGTTTGAACATGCGCCCCTTCTCTTAGGAAGGTCAGAGACTGTCGAATTTAATACTACCAGATCCCCCTTGACCAGATGAAAAGAAGGATTGGTCAATCAACCCAATTGGACTTATATTTCGTGCAGGGCAAGCAGAAAATCCCGAGGTAAAGAGAGAAACAAAGTGCGAGAAATAGAGAATTTTTGGAGGACAGTACATTTAAACATGCGCCCCTTCTTTCAGGAAGGTCAATGACTGTCGAATTTAATACTACCAGATCCCCCTTGACCAGATTAAACGAATGGGTGGTCAATCAACCCAATTGGACTTATCTTTCGTGCAGGGCAAGCAGAGAATCGGGAAGTAAAGAGAGATAAAGGTGCGAGATGAAGCTCATTTTCAAGGAGGAGAGTACAATTAAACATGCGCCCCTTCTCTCAGGAAGGTCAGAGACTGTCGAATTTAATACTACCAGATTCCCATTGACCAGATGAAACGACTGGGTGGTCAATGAACCCAATTGGACCTATATGTCGTGCAGGGCAAGCAAAACATTGGGAGGTAAAGAGCGAAAAAAAAAATGCGACAATAGAGAATTATGTTTGGAGGACAGTTTATTTAAACATGCGTCCCTTCTCTCAGGAAGGTCAAGGACTTTGAAATGTAATAATACCAGATTCACCTTGACCAGATGAAAAGAATGAATGGTCAATGAACCCAATTGGATTTATAGATTGTGCAGGGCAAGCACACAATCGGGAAGAAAAGAGAGAAACAAAGTGCGAGAAGATCTGTTTTAATCTCTAACATGTCACATAGGGTTAGACCTGGGTTTACAGCTCTGTTGACAGGTTCCACAATTTCTGTCTCATTATGATTTCTTTTAGTCCCATTTCAATCTGATGAATCAAATTTTAGAATGACAGTTTGTCTTTTTGACCTCTTTCTCCAATTTGGCCATTCATTTTGAATTCTCTGCGTATTACAAATTCATGCGGTTGGGCCGGCAGTGAAGCAGTTAATGCAGGAGTTATCGTTGGGCTTGGTTCTTGTGGAGTTGTTCTGAGAGCTAGTCTTGCCATCTCCTCCTCTAATTTCTTTGAGGCACTCTGAAAGCTTGACTGTAGGGCTTGATATTGTTCATGTAAATTGGCCAATACTGCTGCATCTTTACTGGCATGTTCTGTGGCAGTCTGTGTTGTATCAGCTTCCTCTTTTATTTCGTTGGCAAAAGCTATCACTCTGGCTAGGAACTCACGTACCACTGCCTCATCTTCATCTTCAATAGCCTAGTCAACCACTTCATTTATTGCTCTGATCAGCGTGTGCTTCTTTGACCGGTTTTAAGTTAAGATTTTACAGTGTCCGCTTAATTCCTGGAGTTGATCAAACTTTAACTGCACCAGGATTTCACTGAGACGATCCTGCAGTTCCTCAAGCTCCATCGTTAATGCTTCTCACTATCCACAGCAGCACCGCTGATTCCACTTCTGACACCAGATTTTGTTACACACTTGAAGTATAGACAGGACTCCACGTGTGGTTTATGGGGTTTAATGTCTGTAAAACATTGAACATTGCAGTACATCAGTACTTGAAACCGTCATCTGTATGGCATTCACGTTAACTGAACTCGGGTATTGCTTACCACTGTGCAGATGCTCTCAAATGTAGGCATCTCCCTCTTGTGGTGTACATCGGTATTACACTTAATTTGTAATGCAACTGCAAATGTGGTACACAGTTTTTATCCTTTTTAAAACAATCCAATGAAATGAAAGAATGAAACATCAAATGAAATAGTGACATATTAAATTAAATTATGAATATTACAATTGAAATGTGGAGGGTGGCCTCTTTTAGCAGATTAAACATTTGTACTATTTATGAACATTACTTGCTATTCTCACATCAGGGACTGTGGAATTTAAAACTACCAGATTCCCCTTGACCAGATGAAACGAATGAGTGGTCAATGAACCCAATTGGACTTATACTTCGTGCAGGGCAAGCAAATACTCGGGATTTAAAGAGAGAAAGAAAGTGCGGTAATTAGCGCTTTATGATGGAGGACCGTACATTTAAACATGCGCCCCGTCTCTCAGGAAGGTAAGGGACTGTGGAATTTATACTTCCAGATTCCCCTTGACCAGATTAAAAGAATCAGTGGTCAATGAACCCAATTGGACTTATAGTTCTTGCAGGGCAAGCAAAACATGGGGAGGTAAAGCAAGAAAAAGAATCCGACAATAGAGAATTTATGTTGGAGGACAGTACATTTAAACATGCGCCCCTTCTCTCAAGAAGGTCAGAGACTGTCGAATTTAATACTACCTGATTCCACTTGACCAGATGAAACGAATGAGTGGCCAATGAACCCAATTGAACTTATGGTTCGTGCAGGCCAAGAAACTGATCGGGGCGTAAAGAGAGAAAAATAGGGCGAGAAAAAGCGAATTATGATAGAGGACAGAACATTTATATATGCGCCCCTTCTCTCAGGAAGGTCAGGGACTATGGAATTTAATACTACCAGATTCTCGTTGACCAGATGAAACGAATGAGTGGTCAATGAACCCAATTGGGCTTAGTTCGTGCAGGGCAAGCAGAAAGTCTGGACGTAAAGAGAGAAAAATACTGCGAGAAATAGAGCATTGTGATGGAGGACAGTACATTCAACCATGCGCCCCTTCTCTCAGGAAGGTCAGTGTTAAACACTTGAAGTATAGGCAGGACTCCACGTGTGTAAAACATTGAACATTGCAGCACATCAAAACTTGTAACCGTCATCTGCATGGCATTCACACTGAAATCGGGCATTGCTTGCCCCTGTGCAGATGCGCTCAATTGTAGGTATCCCCCTCTTGTGGTAAGAATCGGTATTACATTAAATTTGTCTTGCAACTCTAAATGTGGTACACAGTATTGATCCTTTTTAAAACAATATAATGAAATGAAATAGTGACACATTAAATTAATTTATGAATGTTACAAATGAAATGTGGGGGTTGGCCTCTTTTAGCAGACTAAACATTTTTACTATTTATGAACATGACTTGCTATTCTCACATCATGGACTGTGGAATTTAATACTACCAGATTCCCCTTGACCAGATGAAAAGAATGAGTGGTCAATGAACCCAATTGGACCTTTAGTTCGTGCAGGGCAAGCAAAAAAAATTCGGGCTGTAAAGGGGAATCTGGTAGTATTTAATTCCAGAGTCCCTGACCTTCCTGAGAGAAGCTACGCATGTTTAAATGTACTGTCCTCCATAATTAGATATTTCTCGCTCCATTTTTCTCTCTTTACATCCCGACCTTTTACTTGCCCTTACCAAACTACGAATCCAATTGGGGTAATTGACCACTCATTCGTTTCATCTGTTCAAGGGGAATCTGGTAGCATTAAATTCGAAAGTCCATGAGCTTTCTGAGGCATGCTTAAATGTTCTATCCCTCTTGAAAACGAACTATTTCTCGCACTTTGTTTCTCTCTTTACTTCCCGATTATTTGCTTGCCCTGCACAAACTATTAATCCTACTGGGTTCATTGACCACTCATTATTTTCATCTGGTTAAGGGGAATCTGGTAGTGTTAAATTCCACAGTCCCTGACCTTCCTGAGAGAATGGGCGCATGTATAAATGTACTGTCCTCCATCATAATTCGCTATTTCTCGCACTTTGTTTCTCTCTTTACTTTCCGATTTTTTGCCTGCCCTGCAGAAATGATTAGTCCTACTTGGTTCATTGACCACTCATTTTTTTTCATCTGGTCAAGGGGAACCTGGTAGTATTAAACTCCACAGTCCTTGACCTTACTGAGAGAAGGTGCGCATGTTTAAATGTACTGTCCTCCATCAAAATGCTTTATTTCTCGCAATGTTTTTCTCTCTTTACATCCCGATCAATTGCTTGCCCGGCACAATCTATAAGTCCTACTGGCATTGACCACTCATTATTTTCATCTGGTCAAGGGGAATCTGGTAGTATGAAACTTGAAGGTCCCTGACCTTCCTGAGAGAAGGGGTGCATGTTTAAATGTACTGTCCTCCATCATAATGCTCTATTTCTCGCACTATTTTTCTCTCTTTACATCCCGATTTTGTGCTTGCCCTGCAAGAACTAAAAGTCCAATTGTGTTCATTGACCACTCATTCCTTTCATCTGGTCAAGGGGAATCTGGTAGAATTAAATTTGATGGTCCATGAGCTTCCTGAAGGATCGGCGCGCATGTTTAAATGTACTATTCCTCTTGAAAATGAGCTATGTCTCGCACTTTGTTTCTCTCTTTACATCCCGATTTCTTGCTTGCTCTGCACAATCTATGAGTCCAGTTTGGTTCATTGACTACTCATTCGTTTCATCTGGTCAAGGTGAATCTGGTAGTATTAACAGACTAAATTGTTCTGTTACAACGCACATGTAAAATTAAATTTTGCACATTGTTATGAGTCAGTGTGTTTTCAGCTTTAGCTCCATAAAGTTGAGTTCATTATTTGAACAGAGCGGTCTTACTGCATCCCTACCTTCTATAATGTAACAGTGAAAGAAGCAGTTTGATGTGACTGTAGAGCTAGGGTGCTGCACCTGCTGCTGAGAAACAGAAACTGCACACTCATTTATTCTGTTTGTCTCTCTCTTCACTTATTTTCATTCCCTAATCTTTGTTCTGTCCATCTGTCACTGTTTCCTTACATTTGATGTTTCTGAACCATCAGGCGCCATTTTGGACCACACACTTTATTGTTGCTCCAGCTTGCTTTCAGGAAGTTATCTTATTCAACACTTTGATAAACCACTTTCTGTCTTAGTTACATCGACTAAACCCGCCTTGGCTAAGCAGACTGTGGTTGGACTGCGATGACAAACCCATTTTGTTAATTGTGAAAAGGCTTTTGGTGTCACTGGTTTAAGTTTTCCATGTGAAATATGCAAGTGAGAGATGAGTTATATGCTCCAAGTTGTTTCTGTGTTGTTTTGTGTTTTGACGTTTACATATGAACACAACCTAAGAAAAAGAAAGTACACTCTTGAGGTGTATAGTTTCAATGGGAAATGTATGTGTATATGTGTGCGTTATCCTTCAGGAAGCTACCATCTATCTTGCCAAATACAAAACCCAGGGTAGAGGGGTTCAGGGTAAAGAGAATGTAAAGTGTCTAAGAAAACTCTGTAGAAGAGTGTCACCAGGCCATTCCAGATACACTCCAACTGTGGAGGGGCCTGAGGGGGTCACAGCTAGAACAGCCCCAGTATCAAACAGCATGTATACTGTTTTGTTATTGGGATACTTTTATCACACTAGAACTAAGTTTCACGTTAAACCTCAGTGTTACTATCAGTAAAACTAAACTTTGCTCACATCACCCAGTGAAAACCAGGCAACATATTAAGAATCTTGATACAAATCATTCCCTTACCTTATTTAATCACATGCCACAATCCTCTATTTCACCAACAACCTTCCTGAGCAGAAAGTCACTCAAAACCTATGCAGCCATCTTGAATTTGACATTTGCTGGGTTTTTGTTCCACCAGGAAAATCCACTTTTATCCCCAAAAAACCCTGTAACACTACATAGTGCTTTCATACATAGGGAAAATACTAATTCTGATTGGGAATTGCAGATAATTTTTTATTGGTTACAGACAAAACGTTTAAGTTAAGTACGTGCTTTAAAACATGTTTTTCCTATTTATTCAATGTTGAGACTGGCAGCCATCTTGGCTTTCACCCTTTCTTTTTAATTTAGCAGCTGCACAGGGAAGTGTCGTAATGCCATGAACCAGCAGGGGGAGACTCCATGATTTCAAACGTGTGAGTTCTGTGGTCACATTTAAATTTAGACATTTGGGATAGTAATGTTGTACAGCCCAGTTTGAAGCCATATTAAATCGTTCTTCCATTAGCTTTAGAAATACAGATTATTATTAACTCGTCGAGCTATTGCCCATATGCATATTTACGTAGATTATACAATCATGACATTCAATAAAAAACATTGTAGAGTCCTATTCCTTTACATAACAATGGTGAAAAATATTTTTGCAAGAGATATGTGAATTGTTTTCAACTATACTGAACTGGTAACCACTCAACAATTTGTGTGCTTCTTAAAACATATCAAATAAAAAATGACAGAAAAATAATAATACTAACATACAATTTTTTTTGGAATGGGACAGTACATTTCTAGCATTAAGTCAAGTATAATGTACTGTGTGAACAGGGTGCACTAACATATGAACAATAAAAGGACAGTACATCTCTAGCATTAAGTAAATGTACTAATGTACTGTGTACAAGCAGGGTGCACTAACATATGAACAATAAAAGGACAGGTCATCTCTAGCATTAAGTAAAGTATAATACACTGTATGACGGTTCCAGATGGCCGCTGACTGATGGCTCTTCGGCTGTAGTGATGTAAGTAGCACACCTCTTCAGCTCTGGACTATTGGCAGGTTGGATACATGTTATGTTTGTTAGCTGTACAGGTTTATTAGCTCACTGTTGGTACCATGTAATCCCACTCTATTTATTCAAGTGTATATATATTTATGTGTGTTTGTTTCTGACACAAAAACACTGAGGAGTTCAAGTCCAAAACCCTAAACCCAGCGTAGAGAGGTTCAATGAATGTGGAGCAGAAGGTGTGTAGCAGGGTCAGTCTGTCTGAGGAGACTCTGTAGAAGGACAGAGTGCCACCAGGACAATCCAGATACACTCCTACTCTGGTGGGGCCAGAGCATGTCACAGGTAGGACAGTCTTCCTTTTATTGTTATAGGCGGTGTAACTGTAATCATCATGGAAAAGAATCCAGGAGTTGTCACTGAATTCAAGAGGAAACTCATCACCCTCTCCTCTCCTGTCCATTCCTTTAGATGTCACTCCTATAGAAACCACCCCTCTAATCTCTACCTCCCAGTACCAGCGTGACCCAGTCAGACCCTCTCTACACAGAACCTGTGACCAGAAGTCCCATCTCTCTGGGTGATCAGGATACAGCTGCTCCTCTCTCCTCCGTGTCACCTTTCTTTTCTCCTCAGACAGAGAGAGGTTTCTGTTTGCTGTGTTTGGGTCCAATGTGAGATCACAGGCATCTGATGGGGAGACAAAGAACCATATATTACTAAACAACATCATTTCATCTGACTCTCTCACACACACACATACAAGTACACATTTCAATTTAAACAACTTTTATATCTATATACTGTATTTCCCACAAGCTCTCCTTTCCTTTACTGTTTTGTTCTCCTAGGAGAACAACATCTCCCCTTTGCCCCTCTGTCCTTCTCTATTCACTCGGTCCACATCTCTCTAGATGTAGCCATTGCACATATAAAACCCTTGCATTCATGAAACACAGGTAATATTTGCATTTACACAAATTAGGCCACAACCACAAATACTGAATTTTTGCATAAGAATATATGTGCAAGGGCTGAACTTGTGTGAGGGCAAGATAATTTCCTATTTGACAGAAGTTCATTTTAACTGGAAGGCCTCGCCTTAGGATGTATGCAACATAGTGCAAGTCAAGATGGGGGTATGGAGTCTCTATAGCTACAGGAATAAATCTTGATTCAGAAGTCAACACATACATTTCCTAGGTCCATCTTGGGTCCTCAGCTGTCCACCATGATCCACGCTGCAGGGACAAGTAGAACAGACAGTGGCAGAGGGTCTGGTACTAATTAGAGACGTATTTATATAAAATACCTAATACCAGATATAGCCAACCGGGGGAGACAAATACTAATGATAACTCACGTCAGTACTTCTTAAAGATTAACCAGACACCAAAACCCATTTTCATCTACTGAATAATGATGTCTTCCAACTATCCAGCTTAAAATTAAAATAAGAGCATTGCAAAGTTCATGAGGCTTTCATTTCTGTATCATATCCAACTCACTTTGGTGAACTTTCTCTAGAACAAAGTAAATTAACAGTCAGTTTTCATGTTAGTGAACTCTGGAAATATGCAATGCCCAGAAAGCCCATTCTGCTACACACACACGCAATTGCCACTGCTACCCAAATTTAATTAATAATAATTCATTTGATTTATTTTTTACCGCTTTTCTAGATACTCAAAGCGCTTTACACACATTGGTCGCCAATTAATAACACAGAACGAACTACGAATGGACCGACAGCTATCAAACACAACACTCAGTCTGAGTGATACCATGGCAGCCAATTTGCGCCAGACTTGCTCACCCAACATATTCCGACAGACTAGCTCACACAGAAAGGACACACAGATGACTACAGTTGAATTGGCAGTGACTGTTCAGGGCACTGGTAGGAGGATGGAGCATGTTTTTTGATTATCAATATTAGCATCCCATACCAATCAATAGCTACAATGGTGTTGAATATTATATAAATATTAGAAAGGTATATTATAAAGGAAAGTCTATGCTATCGCCTGTGTATGCATTATAGCCAAGTGGGTCAAATGGGTTTCATAATTTGTCATGTATTTGTGTTATGTAAAGTGTCTCTGCTCTATATACATAGATAATGCATAAGTACTGCTAGTTTAACTGCTTAAAACTGTATGTAATTTGGTAGCGATTAAACGGTCTATTTAAAAACGTTCTTGGTTTAATGTACAACCAAATACCTACCTTAGTGTCTGTAGTTTACAGAGTGGATCCTTTAGTCCAACAAAGAGTAGTTGCACGCCAAATCCTGCAGGTCATTGTGGCTCAGGTCCAGTACGCTCAGATCAGTGGAGTTGAGAGCGGAGGCCAGCTCTATACAGCATTGTGCTGACAAGTTACACTCACTCAGCCTTTATAAACCATAAACAATAATAAAACACTGGCATTTGTGGTTAGTAAAAATTAAAAGCCTATACCTCAAGTAATTTCTGTGTGATGATGAGTGTATAATGTTCATGTCTGCTTTCTTACAAAGCAGAAGTGGAGGCTTTGACCACTGGCAGCAGCCTAAGAAGACCCTCCTCTGATGCAGAATATTTCTTCAACTCAAACACATCCAGCTCCTCTTCTGATGTCAGCAACACAAAGACCAGAGCTGACCACTGAGCATGGCAGAGTTGGTTTCTAGTGAGACTTCCTGATATCAGGTACTGTTGGATATCTTCCACTAGAGAACGGTCATTCAGCTCATTCAGACAGTGGAGCAGATTGATGCTTCTCTCTGGAGAAGGATTCTCTCTCAACTTCTCCTTGATGTACTGAGCTGTTCTATCTGTGCTTCTGGTCTCACTGGTTTCCGTGAAGCTGTTTCAATCTGTCTGACCTCATGTTGAGTGTTGACATCTCCACTCCCTCCCTTTGTGATGTGGAGATCTGTGTAGATCTGATTTAGAAGTGTTAAGTTTCCTTCTTTAGTGATCTCCTCAAACACACACTCAGACCTCTTCTTCAGATTGTCTTTAAGCTGACGCTGGCACACCACAGCAACGCTATCTGAAATAAATCACCAATACAATACATTTACATTTAAATGTTTGTCATTTAGCAGATGCTTTTATCAAACGTGACTTGCAATGAGATTACAGGGACAGTCCCTCTAGCAACTTAGGTTTAAGGTTAAGCCTTGCTCAAGGACACACTCATTCGCATAACCCCCAGATTTCATGGCCACCAGAGTATACCCTCCTACCTTACATTTGAACAGAGCTGTTGGTGCAGGATTAAAACCTGCAATGCAAATGTACTCAGAGGCACATTGCAGGAATGAATGTAGAGTGTCAGTTCATATCTGGCAGGTAAGAAGAGCTAGGCCTCTACCATTGGTTTATACTGAAAGCACTGTAGTTTCTACAGTATAGCAAACACAATTTCCTAGATATTTCAATTTTTATAAGAATTCATTTTTTGTTTTTAGCGCTTTTCTCAAGACTCAAAGCGCTTTACACAAATTGGTCGCCAATTAATTACACAGAACGAACAACGAATGGACCGACAGCTATCAAACACAACACTCAGTCTAAGTGATACCACGACAGCCAATTTTCGCCAGACTTGCTCACCCAACATATAACGACAGACTTGTTCACACACATACAGTGCATCCTGAAAGTATTCATACCCCTTCACTTTTTCTACATTTTATTATGTTACAGCCTAATTCCAAAATGGATTAAATAAAAAAATGTTCTCAACATTCTACACACAATACCGCATAATGACAAAGTGAAAAAGGTTTTTTAGAATTTTTTGCAAATGTATTAAAAATGAAAAACACCCCCACAGCATGATGCTGCCACCACCATGTTTCACTGTAGGGATGGTGTTGGCCAGGTGATGTGCAGTGCCTGGTTTTCTCCAGACATGACGCTTGGCATTCAGGCCAAAGAGTTCAATCTTGGTTTCATCAGACCAGAGAATTGTGTTTCTCATGGTCTGAGAGTCCTTTAGGTGCCTTTTGGCAAACTCCATTTTCACAACCATCTATCCCTGAAGTGAGGGACCACTATTAAAGCATATTAGCAGAAATCAAGTGACAACATTGGCAAAGATCATACAGTACTCTTTAAAAAGTGTCTAACAGTTGTAAACTGTCACGTTATCTTAATTGGCCTGAACACGTAAGAATGTTTAACACAGGAGACCTTTCCTTTACAGGGCGCAGTGCTTGAAAAATATTTAGCTAAATGAAGAGTATACCAACTTCTCCAGGTTGACATTATTTAAAAAAAATTTGTAAGTATGAATGAATGAGTTATTAGGTAGATGTGAATGCATGCCAAGTGACTGCATGATGCAAGTTTAAATTTAAAGTTTAAGTTTAAATTAATTTTAAGATCCTTTTGACTAAGGCATCTAATCTGCTATTGGATGGGAATTTGATGGGAGACATTGGGGTAACACGAGTTAGGTTTTACATACAATAATGTGGTTCATAAAAAAATGACATTCAGTATATTTGAATAAACACACGGTGTAGATTACAGTTCAGCCTGTTGTCCTAAATCTAAAAAGGTTTTCCTGCTCATGCACACTGAAACGGTCTTTGTAGACAGCGTATGGCCAGTCTTTGTTTACCACTGCGAGGCAAAGTTTAATTGACATGAAAAGGATATATTTTTTAGTCGACCATATTGGACTATATCGCAACCTCCATAATCCTGTGACTCCACTGTTCTCTTCAGTATTAGTGGATGGAGATACATTTGCTTCCCGAGGTCTGGAACTGCCATCTAGCGGACAATGGATGGTACTACAACTTTACTGTTTACTGTGCGCTCGGTTAGAAAGTTTACAGCAAAGACTAAAGTACAGGATTATTTTCACAAATTTGTCATCGCAATTTTCCGCTCACTTTCTCCCTTTGCCTTTGCATATATCTCCCTTCGATCTTTCACTGGTCCTCCCGTCTTTACCTCGGTGCTGGTTAGTGTTCGTACATGACGTCGCGTGAGTAGCTGCTTGGACCCTGCAGAATACATTTCATACTTTCACTTTCATATAAAGAATTTTCTTCTGCGCCATTTTTTTGGGCTTCGTAAAACTGAAAAGTCAGTTAATTGCATTGTTTATGATCATTTGGCTGTCTCTGATATTTAAACTATACAGTAGAAAGAAGAATAGCCTACTTTGATGATGAAATAGTTGAAATCAATGAAAAAAGTAAGTATTTAATTTTTTAAGTATATTGAATTGCCTATTTCCTGTTAGCCTTTCTCTTTTCATGTTTACTGCTAATTTTCCCCCGTTCAAAATGAATGACCCATTAGGCCTATAAATGTTTAAATCAAATCATTATAAACATAACATCACCTGAAGCTGTAATGTACGTTTTCATCAACTTTAGAGTATTTATGACAGGTTTTTCCCTTTTATGTGTAATGTATGCCCTGCAGACCTCATTGACCAAATCTTAATCAAATAGTTATTTAGTAAATTTAGCAATTCGATTATTTTTAATATGGGGAGTACCAGAGGTAACATAATGTACTATCAGATTAAGTGATTCGTAATTTGTGTCAAAGTTTAGCCAGTACAGTCGGACATAGGACATAGGCCTAACCTAACCCTAGTACTGAACATATTGGAGGACTATAGTAGGAGTAACAATTCAATAAAATTTGCAAACTTCCAAAGATGTCGATCCACCATTACACAGTGTGTGACCTCATGCACATGACTGACTCTTTATATGTGGTCTGCATTTTAGCCACACATATAGAAAATATATCTGCTATGGTTATTCAGATTAACTCTATTTTATAATTATTTGGTAAACATGTGGACTGAACCGATGAGACAGTACCAAACGGATCCGGGAACCGTTACATCCCTAGTGCCCTCACATTGTAGCTAAAGTCAACTGGATTTATGGTTGTGTGTGTCTGTTCCAGTAGGCTACTCCCATAACATTTAGCCTGGGAATCACAAACATGCTGACAAGAACAGTATGTGGATATAATATGAATGCAGTAACTACAATAGCTATAATGGTTATTTTCACATTATACTACTTTTTAACTCTTAAGAGCCATCCAGGGAAGGATTCTATATACAAGAAAAATAAACCTCATTCCAGGTGATGTCCTTACCTCACTCCTACCTCACACAACACCCTGTCATGTGATCATTGTTATTTGTTTGTCTAGGAGTGGAGATTCCACCATGAGTCTGTCTGGAGAGAGAGAGGAGGGGGGCCCTGCCTCTAAAACCAGTCTGTCTGGAGAACATGACAGCCAGACCAAAGCTAAGAGGTAAGATGAGGATTTCTAATCCCAGGGGCCTCATTTATAAAACGTAGGGTTCACGTCAAAAGGCTGCGTACAGATGAAACACAGAAAGGGTGTGCACAAAAATATTCAGATTTATAAAACAGTGCACACACACGTCTCACACTGGTTTCTCTTTATGAATCACAATCAACTCGGTCATTTAGTGCACGTGAGTGTGCAACTTGTCCCCCCTTTTAACACACATAGTCCTATAAATAGTCAGTGAAATACCCCTAATTAATATGAATCCATACTCCATAACAAATTCCTGGCATATGTGACAAATGCAATTGCTAAGGGGTGCATGCCCAGGAACTCTGTGCACGTAGACACACACACACACACACACACACACACACATACAGTCACCAGTCTGAGCAACAGTCATGTTGTCTTATTGAAAACTGCATCAGTTTAAACCTAATTTGTCCTGCTGTTCAACTTCTTATTTATGAGAATACATTTCATAGCACGCAGGTATTTTTAATAATTACACATCCAATTAAATAAGTGTCTTGATTAAACTATACAACATATTTAAGGGGTTCCTTTGCAAAAACAGAAACTGTTGGTATTTATTATCCCAAATCGTGTTTTTTTGTGTATTATTCTGTCTACTCCAGGGAACTGTTCATATATAATATGTGAGAGCTAATATTTAGATTTCTTTTACACACTGATATCCATTTCATATAGTTTCTCGAGATTCATCCTACTTCCATCAGAGTTGCAGTTTCTAATTTCTCCAGTTTCGTGGATACGCATGGATCAAAGTGTCCGTGGAGGACTGCACATTTTCCTGTCACATTTGTTTTTTATAATTCCCAAAGTTTGTAGAGAAAGTGGCGTACGCCTTCTTTGGTGCGTAAATGAGGCCCCAGGACTGTTCTCCATCTCAGAGCTCAGCAGTGATATCATGACATCATCATTAGTCAGAGTAAAATGTCTGTCTGTGTTGTGTTGAAGTTCACTCAAGCAGGAGAGAGCAGATTCCCTCTGTACCCAGCTGTGCCTCCATGAAGAGTGACTGGTCTATGGACTCCTATAACCTTCAAAGATGTAGTGACCACTGAGCCAGGGTATGAACCTCAACATTACTGATATGTCTTTCAACCCTAGTCATCCAGTAGTGGTCTTCCTGTGTTTCTACCAGGATCCAGCAGGAGAGACCAGACTCCCCTGTACCCAGCTGTGTCTCCATGAAGAGTGACCGGTCTATGGATTATCCCATACATTTTAGAGATGGACACCACTCTACTGATCAGAGGTCAGTGTTTAAGGAACATAGCTTCAGATGATTCTACTAACTTCAGTAAAGGAGTTGTGACCACTGAGCCAGGGTATGAACCTCAACATTACTGATAGTTACTTTACACCACAGTCATCCAGTGTCCTTGAGTTACTTGAAAGGCATTTTATAAATGTTATGCATAATATGTTATGAAAGATTATTATTATGTAATTATATAATATGGGTCAGTTTTTTTGGACCAGGGGCAAGTAGGTTACATTACACGAACACAGGAAAAGGGCAGGTACTACACGAATACTTTTTAATATGCACCATAGAATAAAGAATACAGTGTTAAATGGTGGTCCTCCTGTGTTTCTAGGGTCCCAGGAGAGTCCAGCTGTGTCTCCATGAAGAGTCAAGAGACCAGACTCCCCTGTACCAACATTACTGTGTCTCCATGAAGAGTGACTGGTCACATGAACATCAGTCCACCACAGAGATTTACTGATTATGGAGTCTGTGACCACTGTACTGACCTCACACATTACTGTGGACTCAACATCATTATAGGATTAATACTGATTACCTTACATCAACATCATTATAGGATTAATACTGTCACCTTACCTCAACATCATTATAGGATTAATACTGATTACCTTACCTCAACATCATTATAGGATTAATACTGATTACCTTACAGCAACATCATTATAGGAATGAATTGATATAGCTGCATACGTGGTTGGACATACCCTTTCTGTCTACAGAGAGCACCAGGATAGACCAGAGGTTCCCAGTGGTCAACATACAGACCTGGCCTCTATATTTACGGTGAGGATTACGTACATCATCACTTTTTATTTGTTGCTGAAACTGCATGAGATTACAAAAATAATAATTTCTAAAATCATGCAGTCCCAAATTTGATTCAGCAATGCATTTGCAGTTTTTTAGTTCAGTAGTTTTGAAATTGAACTCAATTATTTATTGATTAAGTTGATCCATTTTTGTTTATCGTCATGTTTTTGATGTTGATGGACAACCAAGTGGCACAAAATGTTAATAAATAATTTAATTCAATTCATAAATATGTTTACTTGCATGTGCATTACATGTAATCATTTATATATTTCAAGCAATGACAACACCTCATTTAGGATCACTTTTTTTTAGCTGCTGGAGGAGAATATTGTTACTTTCATGAAGAAGGAGCTGAGGAGGCTCAAGAGGATTCTGAGTCCAGATTACCCAGCATGCTCAGAGAGTCAGACAGAGGAGGAGGAGGAGGAGGAGCAGAAGAGCAGCGCCAGAGAGGGCGCTCTGAAGATCACACTGCACTTCCTGAGGAAGATGAAGCAGCAGGAGCTGGCTGACACTTTGGAGAAGGGTAAGAGTGTACTGCACTCTACTTACGGACTATATACTTTGACAGATGAATGACCTTCTTCCACCAAATCTTTATAGACGTATTGATGGTCCATAGGTATTTTAAATTGGAAAGGATTAAACTGTAAAGCAACGCTGAAAATGCAATTACCATTTACAAACAACAACATACAAAAATTGAGTTGCTTATTAACTCTCTACAACTATCTAGAATCACAAAGTAGTCGTAAAGAAAACAAGTTCAAAAGATAAAAGATTCATACGGACGTTGCTGCTACAAACACAGTGTGTATCAAGATGGATTTAGATAGCAACATATCTCCATGTGAGATTAATCTCTACAAAGCAGAACACTACTTCTTTATTTAATGAAAGGAACTTCCATCCATCCATTCATTAGCTTTACCGCTTATCCTATATAGGGTCGCAGGAGCCTATCCCAGCGGACACAGGGCGAGAGGCGGGGTACACCCTGGACAGGTCGCCAGTCTATCACAGTGAAAGGAACTTGCCATGAATAAAACAATATCTCAGATTAACTGCAGAAACTATGATAAGTATAACCACACCATGCAAATATAACTGTAACAGAACAAAGAAGATTTGCCTTCAGTCTATGAAAATACAGTGTATTTTTTACCAAGTAATAATTGAATGACTTGACGTATACAGTGTATTTTTTACCAAGTGAAAATTGAATGACTGAACGTATACAGTGTATTTTTTACCGAGTGATAATTGTAAACTTATTTATCTCCATCTGTTTGTCTCCCATTTTATAGAGTGAAATTATATAATTGAATGTTCATAAGAGCATTCAAACAGTAGGAAGGCGAAATCCTCCTTTAAAGCCACTATAGGCAACTTTTTTTATATTAACGGATTACCAATACATTTCTTCTGATGGCACATTGTAATGTCTATGGGAGAATGAAAAATTTGCGGTGCAGATCAGTCTTCTCAAAGTGTCAATATTTAATATTTATAAAAAATGTTGTCTGCCACCGGGCAAGTTCTCCCGCGAAACTGTGATGAATTGCATTATGGCACAAGGAAGTGCTTCACTAAATCAGGAAGCGATGCGCATACTTGGAGTATTGTCGCTGATCGTGCTAGCCTTATGCAGTGGCCACGAGCATTCTGCATGTCTTCTTTTTGACGGTTTAGGGATATAATTACACTAAGCAGAAGGTAGGGGTCACCAAAATAATCTCTAACAGAAACTGCCTCTAGTAATTTAAATGGATAAATTTAACTCTTACTTTGTGTTTCTGTTGCATTATATCCAAAGGAATGCATATTGAGGCTGTTCAATAGAGCCATGATATCACTAATACTGCATGTTATATTTGTCCTCTGTGTTGAAATTTATTTCAGATTACCCTGCTGTTGAGTGCCAGGATAAATTAAAAAGTAATCTAAAGAAGAAGTTTGAATGGGTGTTTGAAGGAATCGCTAAAGAAGGAAACTCAACCCTTCTAAATCAGATCTACACAGAGCTCCACATCACAGAGGGCGGGAGTGGAGAGGTCAACATTGAACATGAGGTCAGACAGATTGAAACAGTTTACAGGAAACCATTGCGAGCAGAAACTCCAATAGAATGTAACAACATATTTCAGCCTAGACCTGGACGAGATAAACCAATCAGAACCGTGCTGACAAAGGGAGTGGCTGGCATCGGTAAAACAGTCCTTACACAGAAGTTCACCCTGGACTGGGCTGAAGGAAAAACCAACCAGCATATACAGTTCACATTTCCAATTGCTTTTAGAGAGATGAATTTGCTGGAAGATGAAGAATACACTTTCATGGAACTTCTTCATAAATTCTTTCATGAAACCAAGGAATCAGGAATCACTGATTTTAACAAATACCAAGTTGTGTTTATACTTGATGGTCTGGATGAGTGTCGACTTCCTCTAGACTTCCAGAACAATAAGATATGGACTGATGTCACAGAGTCAACCTCTGTGGGCGTGCTGCTGACAAACCTCATCAAGGGGAATTTGCTTCCCTCTGCTCGCCTATGGGTAACCACCCGATCTGCAGCAGCCAATCAGATCCCTCCTCAGTGTGTTGACATGGTGACGGAGGTACGAGGGTTCGCTGACCCGCAGAAGGTGGAATACTTTTGGAACAGATTCAGTGATAAGAACCTAGCAAACAGAATCATCTCCCACATCAAGACATCAAGAAGCCTCCACATCATGTGCCACATCCCTGTTTTCAGTTTGATCACTGCAATAGTTCTGGAGCACATGTTAACAACAGACCAGGGACGAGAGCTCCCCACTACCCTAACTGAGATGTACATCCACTTCCTGGTGTTTCAGACCATACAGGGGAATATTAAGTATCGTGGGAGGACTGAGACTGATCCACACTGGAATCCAGAGAGCAGGAAGATGATTGAGTCTCTGGGAAAACTGGCTTTTGAGCAGCTGCAGAAAGGAAACCTGATCTTCTATGAATCAGACCTGACAGGCTGTGGCATTGATGTCAGAACAGCCTCAGTGTGCTCAGGAGTACTCACCCAGATCTTCAGAGAGGAGCATGGGCTGTACCAGAACAAGATGTTCTGCTTTGTTCATGCAAGCTTTCAGGAGTTTCTGGCTGCTCTTTATGTGATTTTCTCATTTTGCGAAAGTGGAAACAATTTACTGTCAGGACCAGAAACCACGTCCAAAAAAAGTTTGAAAGTGTTGGAACACAAATCTGAAAGCTTCTACCAGAGTGCTGTGGAAAAGGCCTTGAAGAGTGAGAATGGACACTGGGACCTGTTCCTTCGCTTCCTTCTGGGCATCTCAACCAATCAGACTCTTCTACAAGGTCTGCTGACACAGACAAGAAGCAGTTCACAGACGAAAGCAAAAACAGCAAAATGCATCAAGAACAAAATCAAGGAAAATCTCTCTCCAGAGAGAAGCATCAATCTGTTCCACTGCCTAAATGAGCTGAATGACAATACTCTAGTGGACGAGATCCAACAGTACCTGAATTCAGGACATCTCTCCAGAGACAAACTATCCCCTGCTCAGTGGTCTGCTCTCGTCTTTGTGTTGCTGACATCAGAAGAGAAGCTGAATTTGTTTGATCTGAAGAAGTACTCTGCAACAGAGGAGGGCCTTCTTAGGCTGCTGCCAGTGGTCAAAGCCTCCACTACTGCTCTGTAAGAAAACAGACATTCACATACAGTTATTATTGTCACATAGAAATTACTTGAGTGGCATGCTTTTGATTTGGTAAAACAGAGGTTATAATATGTGATTCTTAATCTTCCAATGTGTATGTTAGGCTGAGTGGCTGTAACTTGTCAGCACAATGCTGTAAAGAGCTAGCCTTGGCTCTTAACTCCTCTGATCTGAGAGTTCTGGACTTGAATAACAATGACCTGCAGGATTCAGGAGTGAAGCTGCTCTCGGTTGGACTGGGAGATCCACTTTGTAAACTAGAGACACTGAGGTATGTATAGCTGTGTACTTTTTTGTGTTAGCTACCTTTGTAAAATAATGAAAGACATTATTATGTAATATTATTATTATTTGAATCTAAAGTCTATTATAAAGCCCAATTTACAGCTGATACAAAGGCGGTTGTTATAAATGCATCTAGTTATTCAATGATTGCCTAGTCGCTCAAATCCTCTTCCCCACAGTAGTACACCATCGCTACACCCTCACTAGACTCATTAGCTTAAAGAACAGTCACGCAAAAGGTCCCAATAAAAAAAAGAAAAAAGGATTCTGATAAAAAAAAATTTTTTTTTTACTTCCTTTTAAAGGAGGGGTAGGCAGTTTATTTTTGGCATTATTGGGCAAAAGTTCCATATAAGCCATGCAGCACATTCTAATTCAAGTGGTCTGAGAGGAAACCTTTACTCCTGCCCTCCTCTTGGCTCTGTTTACAGGCTTCAGAAAATCTAGCCCTTAAAGGTAAGACTTTGGCCAATCACAGGTAATTTCAGAGAGAGGGCGTTCCTATTGGCTGTTCTACAAATGCAGATGCGCGTTCACGTCCCTTCAGACAGTGAAAGTGTGACTCAGTGGCTGACAATCCTGCTAAAAAAGTTGCTATTCCAGCATTGGCAACAACTGCATACACTACAATGCAACTCAATTGACCATGCTGATAGTTACGCTCTGCCTTTCATCAGCGATATGTTTGGCTTTTGGGTCGGCTTTATAAATTGTGTTGGTCGTAGATTTGCTTTTGTAGTTGCTTATTGCGTTAGCTTTGTACAATGTGTTTCTCATTGTCTATTACGTTGTTGATCGCATTGACTGTGCTGAGCCTTCCACCAGCATACGTTTTCATCGCTGTTACGTTCAATAACAAGTCGACTTTTTGAGACTTTAAATACTTCTCTCAGCATAGTCAATACAAACGACAATGCAATAGGCGATGCAATAGGCGATGCAATAGGCAATGCAATAGGCAATGCAATAGGCAATAGAAATGCATTGTGCAAAGCCAACCCAAAAGGCAACAAGAAATGCATTGTATAAAGCTATTATTCAAATTCTAAGTATTAAATATGACAAGACCAAATAATAAAATTCTATACAAGCGTTTTAGTCAAAAAGTACTTTACATCGAAAAGGTCACCTCACACAGTGTTTAAGACACTGCTCAAATGAAATGAAAATTGAATCTTGAAATCAGCCATCCTAAATAGATAATGGCAGTGTTCTTTTCCTTCAGCTGAGCCACATCTGCATCCAGAGTGATGGATCTCAAAGTGACATCACAAGCCCTGTCCTTATCTTATTTGCAGACATCCTTGCTCCAGTGTGACTCTTAACCTCCTGACTCCAACGTGACCCTTTCTGCAACTAGAATTACAACCTTTGCTATTCTCTAAACAGGACTCAAATTCCTTTTGTTTACTACATGCAGCTGTTTACCTTAAAGCAGTTCAAACATTAATCAGTTTAAACAAATGCAAGTAATCAGTATTCTGCTATTGCAAAGCCAATGCAATAGGCAACTACAAACGCATTGTACAAAGCCAAAGCAATAGGCAACGACAAACACATTGTACAAAGCCAAAGCAATAGGCAACGACAAACGCATTGTACAAAGCAAAGCAATAGGCAACGACAAACGCATTGTACAAAGCCAAAGCAATAGGCAACGACAAACGCATTGTACAAAGCCAAAGCAATAGGCAACGACAAACGCATTGTACAAAGCCAAAGCAGTAGGCAACTACAAACGCATTGTACAAAGCCAAAGCAGTAGGCAACTACAAACGCATTGTACAAAGCCAAAGCAATAGGCAACGACAAACGCATTGTACAAAGTCAAAGCAATAGGCAACTACAAACGCATTGTACAAATCCAGAGGAATAGGCAACTACAAACGTATTGTACAAATCCAAAGGAATAGGCAACTACAAATGTATTGTACAAATCCAAAGGAATAGGCAACTACAAATGCAAAACAACAACCAACGCAATGTATAAAGACGACGCCAAAGCCAGTTGCATAATTTTGGCATTAATGGATCCCCATATGCCGTTGGCTTGCTGATGGTTGCCTCTGGCTCTGGTCAAGCCGAGCAACCTTGTATTGCGCAGGTATGAAGTGCATGCATATGTCCGCGCTCGTCTGTTGGGAGGGGCTCAGGATAGGAAGAGCTACAGGAAGTGGGCTGAATGCTCAAATTCAGACGTTTATGTTTTTTACCCTTTTCCAGAAAACTGCCTACAGCACCTTTAATGTATTATTGTATTCATACAGCTCCTGGAAATCAAAGATTGGTGAAATAATTTTTCTTCAATGACGATATTTGTGGATATTTTGTGGTTCCGCCTTTGAGCAATGCGGTGAAAGTTTTTCTGAAAAGTTGTCAGCCCTGGTACGACATGTTGATTATGCTAGTAGCTATGTAGCGCTATCCTTTGCTTCCTAGTTTTATTTGAATGTTTTCATGTTGAACAGGACAACAGTAGGATTAAAGCCAACATGATATTTGTTTTATTAATTACATTTATTAATGTTTTATGTATTTTCTATCAGAAATAACATGTAAAGTTGTCTCCTGGTGAGCTTCATATTGGGAATGGTAGCACTGGGGATTATAGTTGGGGTTTATATTTTTTTGCAATTGTGAATTATGGAGTCCAATGAATGCCAAAAGTATTGTCTGCATCAAAAAAACTAATTGTAGATGTGGAAATGGTTCTCGTGAACAAGCAAAAACAAAATTAAACGCATGTGTCCACGCCTCGTTTTAGGTGAAAACAATCCCTGTAAAAATGCCCTATAGGATGCGGGTGGCAACGGGAAAAGCTTGTGAAATGCTCGAGATGCCTGAAAGCTGTCCGACCATTTCAGATTTGAAAGGGAATTTCACCCTACTTTTTCACTTAATATTTTGCTTCAAATGTTTGTTATGGTACATCTCTTAAATAACAAAATAGTCTCAAGCTAGAGGATTTTAAAAACATTTAAATTTTTCAAGCTGGCGTTCAAATCTAGCTTGTCCGTTCACAATGCACCACAACACCCAGAAATCCTAGAGAATGATATCGCCACCTTCTAGGAAATGGGGCATGTCTAATGATTGGTTGACGGTGCTTTCGCATCGAGTTGTAAAAAAACAGTTAGCTAGCTAGCTACATTTTTGGAACATGAAGGACAGCCCCATTGCTTGTTGTTTGTAGTCTTTTAGAAAAATAACAGTTGGAGGAGCGTGTCTTATCTTCCCTGGCTTGTTTTTCTATCCCTGGCACTGCAATGTAAATATCCACAAAACTGCATGGCAAAGTAGCTAATACATTGCAAAAATAAATTACACTAACCAGCACTACCACATTTTTGTTAATAAATCGAAATGTATTTTACCACAAGATCTTATGGGATTTTTTTTCAGTAGTAAGTCACCTTTGAATTTCTTAGGAAATGTTTTCGCATTGCCCCCGTAATATTCTCTTACTGCCACAGAGACACATCAAAGTTCTTGTAGTACACATCATTGACATATCACATAAAATAATTGTTTTAAACATTTTATTAAATATGTTAATATGTTAAGTATGGTTACACAATTTATCCTGAAACTTTATATTTACATTAACATGACTGTAAATATATATTATAGTGAAGAACACAACCTTTGTCAACAATACATACACACTTTGTGGTCAAGACTCGCATCTTATGTTGATTAACAGCTTTTGTTGTTGTGTTTGATCACTAGATGTCAGTATTGTATTGGTAATAATCAATTCTCTGTAGACTGTCAGGTTGTCTGGTCACAGAGGAAGGCTGTGCTTTTCTGGCCTCAGCTCTCAAGTCCAACCCTTCACACCTGAGAGAGCTGGACCTGAGTAAGAACGACCTGCAAGATTCTGGTGTGATGCTGCTCTCTGCTGAGCTAAGTTGGACACAATGTAAACTAGAAAAACTTAGGTTGGTATTACATGTCAGTGTGTAAATTTAAAACTGTAAATCCTAAACTTGATGAAAAAAACTATGAACGAAATATCTTATCAACCATTATCAGTCTAGCGAGTTAATAGCTGGGGTCAGCTCCACGTATATAACACTTATTATTAAAGTTAACAATACTAAGGAAGGAAACTAACATAAAGGTTGAATTGTGTCTGCCAAATTGATTTGCTTTACTATAAATTCTGGGCAGGCTGTCAGGCTGTTTGGTCACAGAGAAAAGCTGTGTTTCTCTGGCCTCAGCTCTGAGGTCCAACCACACACACCTGAGAGAGCTGGACCTGAGCTACAATCACCCAGGACCCTCAGGAGTGAAGCTGCTTTTTGCTTTACTAGAGGATCCAAATTGTAGTCTGGAGACACTTGGGTAAGTTAAAATTTATGTTGTTTACCTAAATTCTTTATAATCTTTGCACAAAGAAAATCTCAGAAATGTTATCCTAGCTTTATGTGTCGATTGGCCTAGCCTTTTAAAAATGCTGGCCTTGTGAAAATGCTGGCCTTGTCTTGTAAGAGTGTTAGCTCCTCCTCATTGTGGCACTGCTACTTCATTGTTGGAATGCTGGTCTAGCTTTGTAGAAATGCTAGCCACACCTTGTTCATGGATACTCATTATCTAGGTTCTCTAATGGCAGTTAGAAGCCACAACTTTGCAAATAGTATAGTAGCTTAAGACCACTATTCTCATAATAGAACTTTGTTTTGGGTGAATGTAATATTTTTATTCTCTGCAGGGTGGATCATGGTGGAGAGTTCAGGATCAAACCTGGACCTAGAAAATGTGAGTTTTTATTTCTGTAAACAAAATGCCTGTAACTAGTCTCATGTGATAAGTGTACTTTGAGTTAAATACCTGCAAAAACTATGGCTTGAATGGGCATGAACTGAAAGGGGGAATTTGAGGGGTAGACAGACAGTGTTTGTGTGAGAGAAAGACAGTTGAGGAACCACAAAGAATAGGACACCTAGGAAATCAGTAAGCAGCTTGTGTAGCTTAGAATGGTTGGCATTACTTTTTCACTCTAATTGATTGGCTGAAGAAGCCAGGCAATTTTAGCCGATAGGGGACAACTTCAGTTCAATAATTACTTCAATAGCTCTTATCTTAATTCCAATCATTTGAAAGGTAAGTGGGTTATTAAAGGTTGCTGTTTGACAATAAGTAAATCAATTATTAAAATAATCCATAGTCCATACACTTTGGTCCTTACCTTCACATAAATTAAGATATCATCAGGATTGTCATATTTGATCTCCGTTAAACTTACCAAGCATGAGTAAACTCATAATGCCATCATTGCTGACACGAGTGTTTATTTTCACTTTATCCATTATGTTGGCTGCGTCCTATTGCGTTCTTGCAAACAAATTGCTGGTTTTGGGCTGCTGTTAACTGCTAGACAAACATTTTGACCACTCCTGCTGAATTTGTGAGGGACCAATAAGTGTGCAGTGAATGATTATTAATAGTAATATATAGTGTCCTGCTCTCCCCAACAGATTACTGTAACCTCACACTGGACCTAAACACCGCTCACAAAAACCTTTCTTTGTCTGAGAAGAACAGAAAAGTGAAATGGAGGATAGCAGAGCAGCCATACCCTGATCACCCAGAGAGATTTGACTGCTGGCTACAGGTTCTGTGTAGAGAGGGTCTGACAGGGTCACACCAATACTGGGAAGTAGAGTGGAGAGGAGGGTTTTCTACAGGAGTGACATATAGAGGAATCAACAGGAGAGGAGGGGGTTATGACTGTCGCCTTGGATACAATGACAAGTCTTGGAGCATTGACTTTGATGGTAACAGATTTACTGCCTGTCATAATGGAAAGTGGACTCTCCTGCCTGTGTCCCCATCTGGCTCCACTAGAGTAGGAGTGTATCTGGACTGTCCTGGTGGCACTCTGTCCTTCTACAGAGTCTCCTCTGACACACTGACCCTCCTACACACCTTCCACTCCACATTCACTGAACCCCTCTACCCTGGGTTCTATGTGTGGGAGAAGAACTCATCCTCAGTGTTTCTGTGTCAGACGTAAGAGAGAGAGACCTGGAAAACTGGACACAGAATAAACAATCTCCACTTGAAAGTGAACATGTTGAATTAATGGTGGTGACAGGAGCTTTGCTGTCAGCACCCCCCCCCCAACACCAAAACATCCATCCATCCGTCCATCCATTTTCTGCCGCTTTTCCGGGGCCGGGTCGCAGTGGCAGCAAAGCTGGGTAGTCCCGAAATCCAGATGTCCTTCTCCCTAGCACCATTTTCCAGCTTCTCCTAGGGGACCCAGAGGTGTTCCCAGGCCAGATGATATATATAATCTCTCCAGCGTGTTTTGGGTCTACCCTGGGGTCCTCTTTCCAGAAGGGCGTGCCCGGGAAACCTCCAAAGGAAGGCGTACAGGAGGCATCCTAATCAGATGCCCGAACCACCTCGTCTGGCTCCTTTCGAGGGGAAGGAGCAGCGGCTCTACTCCGAGCTCCCTCCGGATGACCGAGTTTTTTACAAAGCCACCCTACGGAGGAGACTCATTTCAGCCTCTAGTTCTCTTGACTTTTTTCTTTCGGTCACTACCCAAAGCTCATGACCATAGGTGAGGGTTGGAACGTAGACCGACTGGTCAATTGTAGCATCGCCTTTCGGCTCAGCTCCTTCTTTACCACGACGGTCCGGTACAACGCCCACATTACTGCTGACGCTGCACCAATCCGCCTGTCAATCTCACACTCGTGAACAAGACCCCTTGATAATTGAACTCCCTCGCTTGGGGCAGCAACTCACTTCAAACCCGGAGAGAGCACTCCTCCGTTTTCCCGGCAGAGACAATGGCCTCAGACTTGGAGGTGCTGACTCTCATCCCGACCGCTTCACACTCGGGTGCAAACCGCTCCAGTGCGTGCTAAAGGTCACGGTCTGAAGAAGCCAACAGAACCACATAATTTGCAAAGAGCAGAGAAGCAAATCTGAGGCCCTCAAACTGGATAAAAACCGAATCACAAGCAATGCAGATTCCGTTCTGGTCGTAAGAAAAACAATACAGATTAAATTCTCGACATTTACTAGACTTAGACCCGAAGACCCATTTGACGGGGGGTGAACTACTCTTTTGAACTAATTTCTCTGACCCAAAGATCCATTCGAGGGGTGAACTAATCTTTTGAACAAAAGACTCACTCAGACCCAAATACCCATTCGAGGGGTGAACTACTCTTTTGAACAAATTACTCAGACGGACCCGAAGACACAGTCTAGGGGTGAACTACTAATTTCTGTTTCCTGTCCTGTCTTTTGAGTCTTTCGTTCACTTTTCATGTGACTGCTAGGCGTAGCATAGAAAACAGAAATGATTGAATTTGTTCACGAATTATTATTACTGGTTTTGGGTCAGTTTTTTTCCGTTTTTCACTTTACAGTTTACAGTCAAACCAAACAAAAAAAACAACCAGTTTATTATATTAGACAGCGTATACTGCAATATTGCGTGATTTAGTTGTAGTTCGAGTGTGATTGTTATTTGGCTGTATGGGACAACCTGATTATAAATAAATACATCTTAAAGTTATATAAATATTGGGATTTTTTGGCTAAATACAACACATCACGTTTCAGTAAAGGAGTTATTTGCAACTGCTTTGAGGTGACTTAATTATCACAGTGGGTGAATCGGCGCAGTCGTAACTACATAAATATGGCAAACTAAACATTTCTCTTTTTGATGCCGAGCTACCACGAGAAAATTTAACGAACGACTCAGACCCGAAGACCCGGTTGAGGAGTGAACTATTCATTTATTTTCTTATTCTAACTATGCTGAACAAAATTTAACAAATGACTTGAACACAACTGTTTCGCATGCACGACCAAAATGATCAAATCACTCTCTGAGACTACTCGTTAGTCCCGAGTCATTTTAAAGATTTGTACGCTATTTCAGTATATTAACCTAATTGCTGTGGATAGTTGCCTTCATTATTCATATATTTATGCTGTTTTTGGTTTTGTACATTTTTATCATTGTTTAAATTTGTATGCCCCTTTCCACTGTGTAAATAAATTATTTACATGTAAATAGGTTGATTTTACAGATGTTTTGTCACACTAACATATGCCAATGGTTTCAAGTATGGAAGTATAGTTGTGTAAATAAACTTTTAATATGTCCAATGTCAATGTTAGGTGTTTGAACAAGTGGGATATGTTTGTTAACGTCTTGACATGCTGTTTGTATTTTAAGCTAAACATGGGTTTGAAGCTTACAATCTAATTTATGTTTAGGATCTCATAACTGGAATCTTAAAGAGCTCATGTGCATCTCAATAAGCTGGTTTTCAGCCAATTATTGATTGATTG
>JAPMUY010005803.1:0-5000 GCA_026901105.3 Galaxias olidus
CTCAATACACTTGCGAATCTGAATACAGACGAATATTTTTTTTACACTTACAAACCTGATTACGACACACGGATTGAGATACAGATACACAACTCTCCACACGCTTTGCAAATAGTTTTGCTACAATAATGACCCCCATAATCTTATTTCTACTATAACTCCACATATTATAAATATTAAAGCTAGCAAGACGATATTAACCCTTATGTTACCTCAGCATATTAGACAAATTAAACAGGACAATATTAAACCTTCGAACATTAGCTCAACATATTAAACTAAATTACAAAGTTAGTGAGACCAAATTTTACTTTCTAATGATATCCCAACCAATCAGAAATATTAAAGTTATCAAGACAATATTAAACCTTCAAACGTTAACATATTAAACTAAATTACAAAGTTAGTGATACCATATTTAACTTTCTAATGATATCCCAACCAATTAGAAATATTAAAGTTATCAAGACAATATTAAACCTTCAAACGTTAACATATTAAACTAAATTACGAATACCATATTTAACTTTCTAATGATACGGTTTCTCAACCAATTAGAAATATTAAACTTATCAAGACAATATTAAACCTTCAAACGTTAACATCCATCGATCCATCCATTTAGCTATACCACTTATCCCTTGCAGGGTCGCGGGGGGGCTCGACACAGGGCGAGAGGCGGGGTACACCCTGGACAGGTCGCCAGTCTATCACAGGGCTGATACATAGGGACAGACAACAACACACTCACATTCACACCTACGGGCAATTTAGAGTCACCAATTAACCTGCATGTTTTTGGACTGTGGGAGGAAACCGGAGTACCCGGAGGAAACCCACGCAAACACGGGGAGAACATGCAAACTCCACACAGAAAGGCCCTTGGGTCAGGTTTGGATTGAACCCAGGACCTTTTTGCTGTGAGACAACAGTGCTAACGACCGAGCCACCGTGCTGCCCTTAACAACGTTAACATCATCATCATCATCATCTTCATCCGCTTTGTCCGGGGTCGGGTCGCGGAGGTAGCAGTTCCAGCAGGGCATCCCAAACTTCCCTTTCCCGGGCCACATTAACCAGCTCTGACTGGGGGATTCCAAGGCGTGTGGAGATATAATCCCTCCACCTGGTCCTAGGTCTGCCCCGCGGCCTCCGCCCAGCTGGACGTGCCTGGAACACCTCCCTAGGGAGGCGGCCAGGTGGCATCCTTACTAGATGCCCCAACCACTTCAACTGGCTCCTTTCTACGCAAAGAAGCAGCGGCTCTACTCCGAATCCCTCATGAATGGCTGAACTTCTCACCCTATCCCTAAGGGAGATGCCAGCCACCCTCCGGAGGAAACTAATTTCCGCCGCTTGTATCCGCGATCTCGTTCTTTCGGTCATGACCCACCCTTCATGACCATAGGTGAGAGTAGGAATGAAGATAGACCGGTAGATTGAGAGCTTTGCCTTCTGGCTCAGCTCTATCTTCGTCACAACGGTGCGATAAAGCGACTGCAACACCGCACCTGCTGCTCCAATTCTTCCGGCCCATCTCTCGTTCCATTTTCCCCTCACTCGAGAACAAGACCCCGAGATACTTGAACTCCTTCACTTGGGGTAAAGACTCATTCCCTACTTGGAGTAGACAATACAGCGGTTTCCTGCTGAGAACAGAGGCCATGGTTCTCAACGTTAACATATTAAACTAAATTACAAAGTGAAAATATTAAACCTCTGAATGATAACTTAACATGTTAGAAAAATGTAAAAGTTACTAAGACCATATTAAACATTCAAACAGAACTTCAAATCGGGGGGGGGGGCAGGAGCCTATCCCAGCCGACACAGGGCGAGAGGCGGGGTACACCCTGGACAGGTCGCCAGTCTATCACAGGGCCGACACATAGGGACAGACAACAACTCACACTCACATTCACACCTATTAGCCATTCAAAAGTTTGCACAGCGATATCAAAGATACATAAGTCATGAACGAGTGTGTTCTGTCTTTTCTTTGAGTCGCGTGGATGAGACAGGAGGCCTTTCTCTGAGAACCTCAAAGCAAACTGAAGGAAAGGATTTGAAGACCATCAGGATCAGTGTTGCTCTTTTTCTTTCTCTCTTTCTGTCTCTTTCTTTCTCTTTTTCTCTCTGTTTTTCTCTCTCTGGCTAGCTCAAAGTGCAGCTGAAGAAGAAGCAGGTGTGCTTGTTTTACCAGCCCTGACCTCCCTGGAGGTTTGAAAACATGGACTCACCTTTGAACCTGGCTCTCCATCTCTCTCTTGCCCTCCACCCTCGCTCTCTCTCTTTCTCTTTCTTTCTCGCTCTCGCGGACTCGCGCTCTCTTTCCCTCTCTCTCTCTCTTCCTCTCGCTCTCTCTCTCTTCCTCTCTCTCTTTATATCTCTCTCTCTCTCTTTCTCTCTTTGTCTCTCTCTCTCTCTTTCCCTCCCTCTCTCTCTCTCTTTTCTTCTGCATCTCTCTTGGTCCACAGAGAGGTCACCTAGTAACAACTGACTGATAAAATATTCATGGCTTCTATCTCGTATAAAACATTACACCATTCAATCATACACACACACACACACTACACACACTCTGCACACACACTCACACTACACACACACACACACACACACACACACACACACACACATTCACACTACACACACTAACACACACACACACACTAAAACACTAACACACACACACACACACACACACACACACACACGCTCACACTACAAACACTAACACACCCACTACACCCACACACACACACACACACTCACACTACAAACACTAACACACCCACTACACACACACACACACACACACACACACACACACACTCGCACTACAAACACTAACACACCCACTACACACACACACACACACACACACACACACACACACACACTCGCACTACAAACACTAACACACTCACACTACACACACTAACACGCACACACACATTAACATGCACACGCATACACCCAGAAAGCCACTCACAGAAATATGCTCATGCACTATGTGCACACGCACATACTAACACACCCATGATCTCTCATCCTTCTCTCTTTCTCTCTCTTTCTCTCTCTTTCTCTCTCTCTCTCTCTCTCTCTCTCTCTCTCTCTTGTCTCTCTCTTTATGTCTCTCTATCAATCTATCTCTCTCTTTCTCCCTCTCCCTCTCTCTTTTTTGTCCTCAGCTAGCTCGTAATGGTGATAGGTCATTCTGCTTTGATTTAAAAGGCTGATTTATAGATCCTGTTTTTAATTTATCCAGTCCGAGAAATTATAAAGCGGTATGATTGATAAGTCTGTTTTGATAAATAGGTCTTGTTAAACTGCTCTCCAATAAAATACACATTTGATTAACGGAGCGTTTGTAAAGTTACGGCTCTCAGTCTACCTGGCTGGAAAACAAATAGCCACTGTATACGTTCAGCGTAACATTCACCACCAGACACACACAGACACACACACACACACACACACACTCACACACACACACATAAAAGTATTCAAACACTATGGAGTGGGTTTGTAAGTGGAATCACAAAGGAAGTGGTCTCTTCTTCTGTGCTGGGTTAAGAGCGGGTTGCGTTTGATGTTTCCGTCCTAACGAGGGGGGTTCCCATAACAACAGCGGCCCACTGTGTACGGGGAGAGTCGTTGGGATGGCATGGAACCGGAATACTGAGAACACACCGGGAATATCCTTCTGTTACCATGGAGTCAGGGAGGACAAGCATTCGGACATTTAGACTCTGAGAAATACTTTTCCTCCACAGCTCAGCTCAGCTCAGCTCAGCTCAGTTTAATGGTGTTAACATTGAGATGTAGATTTAGAGAGGAGAGGGGAGGGTAGAGGGGAGGAGAGGAGAGGGAAGGGGTGGAGGGGAGGGTAGAGGATGAGATGTAGGGTTTTAATTAGGACTTTGACAGACGGGAGATGGAGACACAGCTGGATTCTCCTGTAGCAGGACTCTCAGTACTCTTTCTTTTCTCTCGCTCTCTCACTCTCTCTCTCTTCCTTCCTCTCTCTCTCTTTTTCTCTCTCACACTCTCCCTCTCGTTCTCTCTCTCTCTTCCTCCCTCTCTCTCTCTTTTTCTCTCTCACACTCTCCCTCTCTCACTCTCTCTCTCTTCCTCCCTCTCTCTCTCTTTTTCTCTCTCACACTCTCCCTCTCGTTCTCTCTCTCTCTTCCTCCCTCTCTCTCTCTTTTTCTCTCTCTCTCCTTCTCTCTCCATCCCGCCTTCTCCCTCCCTCTCTCCCTGTCTCTCTCTCTCTCTCTCTTTTTCTCTCTCTCTCCTTCTCTCTCTCTCTCTCTCTCTCTCTCTCTCTCTCTGTTTTCTCTCTCTCTCTCCTCTCTCTCTCCTCTCTCACTCTCTCTCTCTTCCTCCCTCTCTCTCTCTTTTTCTCTCTCACACTCTCCCTCTCGTTCTCTCTCTATATGTCTTGTCTCTGACAGCTTCTAGCTCCATTTTCTTCATCGCTGTGTTTCTCTCTCTCTCTCCCTCTCTCTCCCCCTCTCTCTCTCTCTCTTTTTTCTCCTTTGGCAGCGTGCATTTTAATTTCCCTCTCTTTCTCACTCTGTCAAGCACGAGAACAGAGTTTGTTTGGGAGTGCGAGGGTCGCTGGTTGTTTTAGAGTGATCTGAATGTGAGCTGTCTGCTCGTAGAGTCACTGCTGATCTGAATCAGAGCTGTCTGCTCGTAGAGTCACTGCTGATCTGAATCAGAGCTGTCTGCTCGTAGAGTCACTGCTGATCTGAATCAGAGCTGTCTGCTCGTAGAGTCACTGCTGATCTGAATCAGAGCTGTCTGCTCGTAGAGTCACTGCTGATCTGAATCAGAGCTGTCTGCTCGTAGAGTCACTGCTGATCTGAATCAGAGCTGTCTGCTGTCTG
Organism: Galaxias olidus; assembly: GCA_026901105.3. Classification (NCBI taxonomy): domain Eukaryota; kingdom Metazoa; phylum Chordata; class Actinopteri; order Galaxiiformes; family Galaxiidae; genus Galaxias; species Galaxias olidus. The sequence goes on from JAPMUY010005803.1 coordinate 4,899, forward strand.
CTCGTAGAGTGTCTGCTAGAGTCACTGCTGATCTGAATCAGAGCTGTCTGCTCGTAGAGTCACTGCTGATCTGAATCAGAGCTGTCTGCTCGTAGAATCACT
>JAPMUY010005803.1:17500-22500 GCA_026901105.3 Galaxias olidus
GAGAGGAGGAGCCCCTTTAAGAGTGAGAGGAGGAGGATCCCCTTTAAGAGTGAGAGGAGTAGAGGAGCCCCTTTAAGAGTGAGAGGAGGAGGAGCCCCTTTAAGAGTGAAAGGAGGAGGAGCCCCTTTAAGAGTGAGAGGAGGAGTAGGAGGAGCCCCTTTAAGAGTGAGAGGAGTAGGAGCCCCTTTAAGAGTGAGAGGAGGAGGATCCCCTTTAAGAGTGAGAGGAGGAGGAGCCCCTTTAAGAGTGAGAGGAGTAGAGGAGCCCCTTTAAGAGTGAGAGGAGGAGGAGCCCCTTGAGAGTGAGAGGAGGAGGAGCCCCTTTAAGAGTGAGAGGAGGAGGAGCCCCTTTAAGAGTGAGAGGAGGAGGAGGAGGAGCCCCTTTAAGAGTGAGAGGAGGAGGATCCCCTTTAAGAGTGAGAGGAGTAGAGGAAAAGCCCCTTTAAGAGTGAGAGGAGGAGGATCCCCTTTAAGAGTGAGAGGAGTAGAGGAGCCCCTTTAAGAGTGAGAGGAGGAGGAGCCCCTTTAAGAGTGAGAGGAGGAGGAGGAGAAGCCCCTTTAAGAGTGAGAGGAGGAGGAGCCCCTTTAAGAGTGAGAGGAGGAGGAGGATCCCCTTTAAGAGTGAGAGTAGGAGGAGCCCCTTTAAGAGTGAGAGTAGGAGGAGCCCCTTTAAGAGTGAGAGGAGGAGGAGCCCCTTTGAGAGTGAGAGGAGGAGGAGCCCCTTTAAGAGTGAGAGGAGGAGGAGCCCCTTTAAGAGTGAGAGGAGGAGGAGGAGGAGCCCCTTTAAGAGTGAGAGGAGGAGTAGGAGGAGCCCCTTTGAGAGTGAGAGGAGGAGTAGGAGGAGTAGCTCTACACAGAGCGCTACACAGGCCTTTAAAAGCTCGGGGTCCCTCTTAATGTCTGTTCCAGTCTGTTCCAGTGAGAGGCCACAGTCTGGAGTTATGGTTATTAATATCAGCTTATGATCACTGCCCTCACCTTGACAACGTGACTGACGGCTCCCATAGCAGTTTGGTCAGATGAGTTTAGAGATGGGGGGGGGGGTTATAGCAGTTTGGTCAGATGAGTTTAGAGATAGGGGGGGGGGGTTATATCAGTTTGGTCAGATGAGTTTAGAGATAGGGGGGGGGGGTTATAGCAGTTTGGTCAGATGAGTTTAGAGAGATAGGGGGGTTATAGCAGTTTGGTCAGATGAGTTTAGAGATAGAGATGGAGGGGGGGGGTTATAGCAGTTTGGTCAGATGAGTTTAGAGATGGGGGGGGGGTTATAGCAGTTTGGTCAGATGAGTTTAGAGATGGGGGGGGGGGGGGTTATAGCAGTTTGGTCAGATGAGTTTAGAGATGGGGGGGGGTTATAGCAGTTTGGTCAGATGAGTTTAGAGATGGGGGGGGGGGTTATAGCAGTTTGGTCAGATGAGTTTAGAGATGCTTGGGGGGGGGGGTTATAGCAGTTTGGTCAGATGAGTTTAGAGATGTTATAGCAGTTTTCAGATGAGTTTAGAGATGGGGGGGGGGGTTATAGCAGTTTGGTCAGATGAGTTTAGAGATGGGGGGGGGGGTTATAGCAGTTTGGTCAGATGAGTTTAGAGATGGGGGTTATAGCAGTTTGGTCAGATGAGTTTAGAGATGGGGGGGGGGGGGTTATAGCAGTTTGTTCAGATGAGTTTAGAGATGGGGGGGGGGGGTTATAGCAGTTTGGAGATGGGGGGGGGGGGTTATAGCAGTTTGGTCAGATGAGTTTAGAGATGGGGGGGGGGTTATAGCAGTTTGGTCAGATGAGTTTAGAGATGGGGGGGGGGTTATAGCAGTTTGGTCAGATGAGTTTAGAGATGGTCAGATGGTTTAGAGGGGGGTTATAGCAGTTTGGTCAGATGAGTTTAGAGATGGGGGGGGGGTTATAGCAGTTTGGTCAGATGAGTTTAGAGATGGGGGGGGGGGGTTATAGCAGTTTGGTCACATGAGTTTAGAGATGGGGGGGGGGGGGGTTATAGCAGTTTGGTCAGATGAGTTTAGAGATGGGGGGGGGGGTTATAGCAGTTTGGTCAGATGAGTTTAGAGATGGGGGGGGGTTATAGAGTTTGGTCAGATGAGTTTAGAGATGGGGGGGGGGTTATAGCAGTTTGGTCAGATGAGTTTAGAGATGGGGGGGGGGGGGTTATAGCAGTTTGGTCAGATGAGTTTAGAGATGGGGGGGGGGTTATAGCAGTTTGGTCAGATGAGTTTAGAGATGGGGGGGGGGTTATAGCAGTTTGGTCAGATGAGTTTAGAGATGGGGGGGGGGGTTATAGCAGTTTGGTCAGATGAGTTTAGAGATAGGGGGGGGGGGTTATAGCAGTTTGGTCAGATGAGTTTAGAGATGGGGGGGGGGGCAGTTTGGGATGGTAGAGATGGGGGGGGGGGGGGGTTATAGCAGTTTGGTCAGATGAGTTTAGAGATAGGGGGGGGGGGGTTATAGCAGTTTGGTCAGATGAGTTTAGAGATGGGGGGGGGGGGTTATAGGAGTTTGGTCAGATGAGTTTAGAGATGGGGGGGGGTTATAGCAGTTTGGTCAGATGAGTTTAGAGATGGGGGGGGGGGCAGTTTTCAGATGAGTTTAGAGATGGGGGGGGTTATAGCAGTTTGGTCAGATGAGTTTAGAGATGGGGGGGGGTTATAGCAGTTTGGTCAGATGAGTTTAGTCAGATGAGTTTAGAGGGGGGGGGGGTTATAGCAGTTTGGTCAGATGAGTTTAGAGATGGGGGGGGGGGTTATAGCAGTTTGGTCAGATGAGTTTAGAGATGGGGGGGGGGGGTTATAGCAGTTTGGTCAGATGAGTTTAGAGATGGGGGGGGGGGGGTTATAGCAGTTTGGTAAGATGAGTTTAGAGATGGGGGGGGGGGGTTATAGCAGTTTGGTCAGATGAGTTTAGAGATGGGGGGGGGTTATAGCAGTTTGGTCAGATGAGTTTAGAGATGGGGGGGGGTTATAGCAGTTTGGTCAGATGAGTTTAGAGATGGGGGGGGTTATAGCAGTTTGGTCAGATGAGTTTAGAGATGGGGGGGGGTTATAGCAGTTTGGTCAGATGAGTTTAGAGATGGGGGGGGGGGTTATAGCAGTTTGGTCAGATGAGTTTAGAGATAGGGGGGGGGGGGTTATAGCAGTTTGGTCAGATGAGTTTAGAGATGGGGGGGGGGGGTTATAGCAGTTTGGTCAGATGAGTTTAGAGATGGGGGGGGGGGTTATAGCAGTTTGGTCAGATGAGTTTAGAGATGGGGGGGGGGGGGTTATAGCAGTTTTGTCAGATGAGTTTAGTGATGGGGGTTATAGCACTTTGGTCAGATGAGTTTAGTGATGGGGGGGTTATAGCACTTTGGGGGGGGGGGGTTGGATCATAGTGGGTCATAGTGGCTTGGTCAGATGGGTTTAGAAATCAGAGGGGGACAGGGTTCATGTAGATTTCACTACACAGTGAGGGAGAGGGAGGTGGGGGAGTGCACAGGGATGCTGGGGAGACATGTGTGCATGGGCATACACACACACACACATCAAACACACTAACACACACTAGCACACACACTTACACACACATCATGCACACTTACACACACGCTAACACACACACACACATCACGCACACTATCACACTCATACCCGCTAACACACTCACACACACACACACAGACACACACACACACACACACACACACACACACACACACACACACACGTCTTCGATATCCCTTTTCTTTGATGTGTCATCTTCATTGTTCCAGAACCCCCTTCATTATCCCGTCTCCATAGTGACGGCCTGATTAAGAAGAACGGCTAATGTCTGGTCCACCCCTCCCCTGATCCGCACGAGGACAAGGAAGAGTCAGAGGGAGAGAGGGGAATGGACTGATCAAAAAGAGAGAGAGACAAAGCAAAGATTAACGGAGAGAAACACAGAGAGAGCAGAGAAATCAGTGGAGGGACAAAGAAAGTTAGAGACAGAGAGTGTGTGTGTGTGTGTGTGTGTGTGTGTGTGTGAGAGAGAGAGAGAGTGAGAGAGAGAGAGAGAGAGAGAGAGAGAGAGACATTAGCGATGAGTGTGGCTGGGTGAGGAGTGTTAACCAACTTTTAATTGAAAGGCTTCTATTGCCTGTGCCCTACAGCTCTTTCTACTATAAAGGAGATCATGAAACCCCCAGTGCTGGCATGCCTTATTAATATTCAGCATGGCTCACACACAAGAGCACGCTCTCTCTCTCACACACACACACACACACACACACACACACATGTAAGCGCACCCTAACACACACACACACACACACACACACACACACACACACACACACACACACACACACTGTAACACACATGCGAGAGCATGTATAAGACCATATTCACAGACTGTACACACATGCAGGCCCTCTCTCTCTCTCTCTCTCTCTCTCTCGCTCACACACACACACGCACACACACACATGTATGCACACTGGGAGAGCACGTTCACACACACACACACACACATACAGACACACTGAGAGCACGTTCAGTCAAGTCCCCACATACGTGTGCACAAAAACACAAGCATGTAAACACATGTAAGCAACTGTCCCTCCTGAAGACACCACACACAACAGCAAACTGTCCCTCCTGAGGACACCACACACAGGGAGGACAACAAACTGTCCCTCTGAGGACACCACACACAGGGAGGACAGCAAACTGTCCCTCCTGAGGACTCCACACACAGGGAGGACAGCAGACTGTCCCTCCTGAGGACTCCACACACAGGGAGGACAACAAACTGTCCCTCCTGAGGACTCCACACACAGGGAGGACAGCAGACTGTCCCTCCTGAGGACTCCACACACAGGGAGGACAACAAACTGTCCCTCTGAGGACACCACACACAGGGAGGACAGCAAACTGTCCCTCCTGAGGACACCACACACAGGGAGGACGGCAAGCTGTCCCTCCTGAGGACTCCACACACCAGGAGGACAGCAGACTGTCCCTCCTGAGGACACCACA
>JAPMUY010005803.1:27500-30000 GCA_026901105.3 Galaxias olidus
GACAGTATTGTTGTGTTTGGGTTGGGGCCGGGCAGAGCTCTGGAGATGTTTTGGGGGCTGACAGTATTGTTGTGTTTGGGTTGGGGCCGGGCAGAGCTCTGGAGATGTTTTGGGGGCTGACAGTATTGTTGTGTTTGGGTTGGGGCCGGGCAGAGCTCTGGAGATGTTTTGGGGGCTGACAGTATTGTTGTGTTTGGGTTGGAGCCGGGCAGAGTTCTGGAGATGTTTTGGGGCTGACAGTATTGTTGTGTTTGGGTTGGTGCCCAGCAGAGCTCTGGAGATGTTTTGGGGGCTGACAGTATTGTTGTGTTTGGATTGGGGCCGGGCAGAGCTCTGGAGATGTTTTGGGGCTGACAGTATTGTTGTGTTTGGGTTGGTGCCCAGCAGAGCTCTGGAGATGTTTTGGGGGCTGACAGTATTGTTGTGTTTGGATTGGGGCCGGGCAGAGCTCTGGAGATGTTTTGGGGCTGACAGTATTGTCTTGTTGGTGCCGGGCTCGGGGAATGGCAGCTAGCCTGTTTCTCTCTGGTGGTCCAGGGCTTAGTTAGTCTGTAAGCAACACCAGAGCTGTTGTCTCATATCCTTAGCCTCGGGTGTGTGTGTGTGTGTGTGTGTGTGTGTGTGTGTGTGTGTGTGGTGGTGGGGGGGGGGGGGGGGTTGTGCTTGTATCATGTGCAATAAAGATGTTTCACACACACACACACACACACACACACTGACTCACAGTCAAACACACATACACACACACACACGCACACACGTATGCATGCATGTGTGTGTGTGTGTGTGTATGTGTGTGTGTGTGACAGTGGGTGTACTACCGTAAATATTGATGCAGCTCAGATGGCCATGTAGCATCTGCTGTGAATACATTAGACCTCTGTGCTCTTCAATGTGGGTTTATATTAACTTAGTTCTGATTTATATTAACCTAATCCTGATCCTCCATTTTAGTTTTGTTCTCTGTGTAGATCTCCTGCTCTTCAATGTGGGATTATTTTGACCTGATCCCAATCCTCCATTTTAGTTGTCCAAATAAACATGTTTTTTAGTGAAGGTTTCCATCGACAGTTTATGGTCAAAGTTCAAAGTTCAAGGTGTTTAACTGCTCCCTCCACCTCAACCTCAACCGGGTCTCCTGCTAGTTTGGTTATTTGCTGTTCCTGTCTCCAGGTTTAACCCTCTCCCTTCCTCCCTCTCTCTCTCCCTTCCTCCCTCTCTCTCTCTCTCTCTCTCTCTCTCCCTCTCACTCTCTCTCTCTCTCACCCCCCTCACTATCTCTCTCTCCCTCTCTCTCTCTCCTGCTCTCTCTGTCTCTCTTTCTTTCTCTCTGTCTCTATCTCTCTCTCTCTGTCTATCTCTCTCTCCATCTGTCTTTCTCTCTCTCTTTCTTTCTCTCTCTATCATTCTGTCACTCTCTTTAGCGCTCCTCTTCCACTCTCTTTCCTCTGTTCCTGTCTTTCTTTCTTTCTTTCTTCCCCTCTCCTCCCCTTATTCTCTTCCCAGACACCGCCGAAACACACACACACACACACACACACACACACACACACACCTCCACCAACCAGACACTGCCGAAATACACACACATCCACACACACACACACACACACACACACACACTTCCACCAGACACACACACACACACACACACGCACGTACACACACATACACACAAACACACCTCCACCAGACACACACACACACACACACACACACACACACACACACACACAAACACACCTCCACCAGACACACACACACACACACACACAGCTCCACCAGACACACACACACACCTCCACCACACACACACACACCCCCACCAGACACACACACACACACACACACACACACACACACACACCTCCACCAGACACACACACACACACACACACACACACCTCCACCAGACACAGTGGAAATCATGAGTAGGATTTCTTCCCCCCGCCTCGCGGAGTTTTATGTAAAATCATTAGCGGTAATTATGATGAGGAATGCTTTAGCTTGGCTGCTCGTGTCGTGATGGAGGAAACCTGCTATTTGTCTGCTCCTCGTTATCTGGCTTTCTAAAACCTTCAAATCTGGGGAAGAACCGCCACTCGCTTGAAGCAGTTGAGAATTATTATAATAATAATAATAAGGCGCTTTAAGAGCTTCCCTATCCTGCAGGAAGCTTTATGGAAAATCATTAGTTTGATTGGGATGATGTACTGGGTAAGTGGGCAGCTCTAGCTCAGGGCGGGAAAGCGGCCATTTTGTTTGGTGTAATCTTGTGTTGGTTAAAGGATGGAGAGCAAATAGGAGAGGAGCGACCATTAAGTCTGCTGCTGTTATGGAGTGTTTTCCAAAGAGGATGGTCTCGTTCTGCTCAGGCTGTGGTTTTAACAAAGCTCGGCCGTCTCTGCCCCGCTGTCAGTCTGTTTCAAAGACGTGGGCTTTTATTGTTTTGAACGAGGGGTTAAATAAGAGAGAGATAGATCATTTATTATTCTCCACA
>JAPMUY010005803.1:35000-37500 GCA_026901105.3 Galaxias olidus
CTCTCTCTTGTTTTTCTTATTCTTCTCTCTCTCTCTCTCTCTCTCTCTCTCTCTCTCTCTCTCTCTCTCTCTCTATTAGTAATAGAAACAGGAGGAGATTTAGGTCCGGTCTAACCTCTGGAAAGGAGCCTATAACACTTTTAACACGACCTTTTCCAAGCCATAGCCAAGCCCCATCTCCGCGCTACGCAGCCAATCATTTCTAGTGGTCCGCTTAAGGCTATTGCCTGGCAGCTGGAGACAGTTTTGATACACTAACACATCCATTACGGCCCTTTTTCTATTTTCTTTTTTTACGAGGAGCGCTCCTCCCCGATACTCAATCTAGCCAAAGTCAGTGCAATCTGCAGAGCGAAACCGAGCGTAGATCCGGGCCGGTATAGTGCCAGGCGGGCTGGGGGGGATCAATGCCAGCGGAGTTCTCCCGGAATGAGCTATCGAACTAGCAGCCAACGGCATTGTTAAGCGCCTCATAGATCGCAGAAAGCGGGGGTGAAGGCTGAAGGCTTTCTGGCGCCGGACCCGTCTAATTACTGGGTCACCTCTGATTTAGCGCCGTTCGCTAGTTTTTACCACAGGAGGAGTTACGATGGGGGCTCCTGTAAATAAACACATGTTTAAACCACACACCATCATCCTGTCTTCATCACCGGCCTGCTGGAGTTGGTTGCTTTATTGATCTGTTGTTGTTGTTTTTAGATTGTATATGTTTTCTCTCTCTGCCTAGAAGTAGTATTTTAAAGCTGTTCATTGATTTTATTGTTGGACTTTGGGTTGGAAATGTAGCCTGCTTTTGGTTAGAGTGACGTTAAGATTCGATCCGTTTGATTGATATCATCTACAGATCACGTTTTTGTTTAGGCCTAGGTCTACTTGTTTTGGTTTTTCCTTGTATTAACGTCAGTTAGTTAAACAATTCACTGCGTATGGATATGTTAGCTTGGTGTGTTGCCAATGTTTTATGATTTAACGTGGGATGTCTTAACGTTTTCCCACGGAGCAGGCAGGCATCGACGGCCATCCGTCCCCCAGCAGACTGTCACTCTGTCTGGGGGTAAACCGTTAGAACTCGGCCCCTCCCTCTCTCCGTCCTGGATTAAAAAGCACCCCGGAGGATTGAAAGCCCTCCACAAGTTGTCAAAGCGTATAAGTATGAATAGTGTATGAAATATATGTAATGAAAAAGGGAAAAAAACTACACATTAGAGATTTAATCCCGGAACGTTCCACGGGATTAGAGCGCGGAGCAACTCTCAGATGATTACTCCGCCGTCACCGTGACGACGGGAGTCCGAGGGGCACATACAGGAACTCCAGTGGATCTCAAGTCTCCGCCTCTTTTCGGGAAGATAGCAAACATTAACATACAGTGTTTAACAATCCATGCATCGTCTCCCGAATATGTTACTAAAACCGCCAACGAAAAAAAAAACACTAAAGGGAGAAAACAGTCAAACTATTGTGAGTATATGTCTCTCTCTTTATACTGTCAGTCAGTCAGTCGTCAACCCCCTCCCCATCCTGGTTGTCATGGCGACCCCGCCTGTCAGAGGGAGGGGATAAAGAGGGTTGCTGTTTCCCTCTACCTACACTTCAATCGAAACGCTAAATGATTATGGAGAGCTTTGGATTTATGTAATGGTGGCTTTTTGTGTCGCTATTGTCTGGTCATGGGGGGCTTAGAGGGGGACGTGTTGGCGTTGGCGTGTTTGAGTTGAGTGGTTTGGTGACGATGTAGGGCCTACCTGAAACGATGCGCAATGTATCTACACACACACACACACACACACACACACACACGTATATTAAGACATCATTATTATAATTAAAAGAGAGAAAGGCTGGTGTGTTTTGTGTTGAGTGGTTTGGTGAAGGCGTACCTGAGATGATACACACACACACACACACACACACACACACACACACACACACACACATACACAAACACATATGTATATATATACATAGGCCTATTTTAAGAAATCATTATCATTATTAAAATAAGAATATACAGTTGGTGTCTGTTATGATCGATAGGAATGTCTCTCTCTTTCTCTCTCTCTTCCTTCCTTTCTCTCTTTCTTTCTCTCTTTCTCTCTTCCTCTGTCTCTTTTCTCATTCTCTTTTCCCCTCTCTCCCTCTCTCTCTCTTTTTGTCTCTCTCTCTCTCTCTCTCTCTCTCTCTCTCTCTCTCTCTCTCTCTCTCTCATCCCTCTTTTCTTATTCCTACTCTCTATCTTTCTCCTCTCCTCCGTTTTTCTTTCAAAGCTATTATGATGGCCAGGAGCCTAGAATCTTCTTTCTCCGCCCTCTCTCTCTTTTTTTTCTCTCTCTCTCTCTCTCTCTCTCTCTCTCTCTCTTTTTTTCCTCCGCTTCTGTTTTGTCCCAGCAGAGGAAACCATCAGAGAGTATCCAGGATATACTTTTATGTATATTTATATTTTCTCCACTCTTATCTCCATTATTATTATTATTATTATGATGATTATTATTATCAGCAC
>JAPMUY010005804.1:0-41156 GCA_026901105.3 Galaxias olidus
TAATTGATCGTAAGAATAACGACGATGGTGGATCTAGTTATGGATCTAGATCTTGTTTCGGAAATTCAGTTAGCAGCTGTTAGGATGAATAGAAGATATTGTATTACATTGTCATAAAATGCATTCTAAGAAAATAGATTAGTCCATTCCGCATAAACCGTGCCTTCATCGCCCATATCGCCCATTTCCCATAAACTACGTTTATTTCTACAATATGATTCTGGTAATTAATAGTGTGTTGAAATGCACGTGAAAAGAGAAAATAATGCAATAAAGTTATAATGACCAAGCTATTACAGGAAGAGTTTTACACAGTGCTCTTTGGTTGACCCTCGATCCACTTCGTTTAAGCTCTGCTGTCATTGTGGATAGTCTGAGTGATTTTAATACTTATTAAATTCATGTAATACATGTGCAAACATATAGAGCTTAGAGAACAAAAATAAAAATAAAACTAACCGTTAGTAGGCTATTTAGTCATCGTGTGTGTCCGCCATTAAATTAGGATGAAGCAGCACTGCCAATCTAGCAGCAGCAGCGCCATAACGACTACAAGAATGGGGGGTGCAAGAAGGGGTGTTTAACGGATAATCTGGGGTTGTATCCTGCACACCTAACGCAGGCTCATAATGAATATATCTTTTCTGATTTTAGTTAATTATGGGTGTTGGTCTCTCCTCAGAAGATTTGTAAGCTATTCAACAGAAAATTCACATTTGCATTGTTATAATCATTTTATATGAATATGTTATATTGTAAAAAGTAATCAGATCGGGAGGACCAGTGTTGAAATATAACTAATGAACTGCGTACAAATCGGTATTAAGTATAAAGCCTAAAAGCTTAAAAGCTTGCTCATTCGTAATATGCTAGCCGCTCTTCACATGTCTGAGCAGATAATTATGTAGGTCTAACCTATATAGCAAACTCATAAACCTTGGGGGGCAAAGATCCCGTGGCCTCCCCAGTTCCAGCGCCACTGCAGCAGTAAGTGCCCCCCTGTTAACAAATAGGACTGCAGTACACTTGTGCACTCTAAGGCGGTCAGTCTAATAACTGTGACGCATCACATTGCATTTGCTCAGGGAAATTCATTTTCTAGCTCTCCTATGCAGTAGTCAAAGTTCTTATATATCCCAGCCCAATTGTGAAAGGGGCCATATTATGCTCATTTTCAGGTTCATACCTTTATTTAGGAGTTATACTAGAATAGGTTTACGCGTTTTAATGTTCAATAAACAATCATTTTTTTCCAAACTGCCTGGGTCTGCAGTACCTCTATTCACCCTCTGTCTGAAATGCTCCGTTTAAGGCCCCTCCCGACGAGCCCAGTCTGCTCTGATTAGTCAGCTGGCCAAACAAAGGGAATTTGCCTTAGAACTGACGAAAAAACAGCATTTTCTCAACATGGCGAAACCACTATCCAAACTCTGACTGGCTCTGATTGAGGGCGTGCAAAACTAGCCGCTAGGTGGGCATTATGCAAATGTGTGATTTAGTGACGTAGATAAGTTATGTAAAAAAACGCTGGACTACAAACGAGGCGTTTTAGGCAGTTCAGGAGCAGTGTTTCTGTGAGAGAGAGTAGCTCCCTTTGGCGTGGACTATGGGCTTTGTAGCTTTTCAGACCTTTAAAATGCACAAAAAGCTATATAACATACTAAAGGAAAGGGGAAAAACCCAAAAAGCATAAATCATGTCATTTTTTTTTCACTGACTCAGTTTAAATCTTGTATTTTCTCAGATTTGTAAATGTCAAAAATATTTAAATAGATATTATTCACAATAAATTCAAACTAAATAAAACTAAATAAAAACACTAACGGAATCCAGTGGCAGCAGTGCCACCCATTATTATTTTAGTTGCATTGGACTGCTGACCATTTGGCAAGTAAACAACGGAGTAAATCTAAAAGAACCGACAGGAACTCTTATGAAACTGGGCATTGATGTCATGTAAATTATAAATGGATAGTCACTGCAGTAATACAAATAATAATAATAATAATAATAATAATAATAATAATAATAATAATAATAGAATGAATCAATAATCATTCTTGTTTTTTATGTTAATGTTATTTTCTTGCAGTTTCTTAAAGTATGCCATATTTTCCTATCACTGTTTCAGTTTGGAAAAAACTTCCAATGCATCTGCCAGTACACCTCCTACGTATGGCTACGACATGGCTCCCCCACCTCCGATATCCCAATTTAACCACCTGGTTACAACTGCTAAGCTTGAATATGATGGGTTTTTTTTTTTCGATTGACAGTTACATGTTTAATAGCTTTAAGTCATCTCACCAGCTACAAGGTCAAGTGTGAGCTGAATGTTGCAAAACTTTATCCATCTCCAACCAGTTGACAGCGACAGTTGACAGTAGTATTGCCGCAACAAAACAGGCTAGCTTGTACTAATCTAGCAGGTTATAACATTCGGATGTAAAGCTTGACTGTCGCCAACTCAACATTACCTGCGATATGATTAGACTGAATCAAAAACCCTGTTAAAGCTAATTTAAAGAGATTTCAGTAAGGTCCACGCGCGAAACAAAATACAATCACAAATACTGTTCTACGCAACTGCATGCAAGCCGTCGCAAGTTAATGACGATTACGTGACGTTCCACAGGCTCATTTGGGGCTGTTCCAAGGCGGCTGGGTCATCAGGAAGAAGTAGAAAATGCATTTCCGTGAGCAAATACGATGTGATGCGTCGCAGTTATTAGTAGCCAAGACAACCCCAACAGCTACAATGTAGTTTAAACGACAGCAGGTTCACGCAGTAGTGGTGGGCATTTCGATTCCCTTCAGGGACACAAATCTTTTGATTCAGTTCACCTAAAAGATTCGTTCACTGATTCGTTCACCGGTTCGCGAACGACTTCTGGTGATTTGCACGTTCGCGAACGATTCGTCTTTGTACTTAATTCGTTTAGTGAGTCTTCACTGCGGCCGAAGTCCGTACAAGACGTTTGCTGGCGTAAAATTAATGATATTAAAACACATTTTACACTCCACTTCATTGCCCCATGAATTATGCTCTGGGAATAGGCTACATATTATTTAAGAAATACAATTGGCCATTGTTAAATCTCATAAATTTGTGCCTGACTAATATGGGCGCCAAGTGTAAAAAAAGGTTAACATTTTCATTTGCCTTTTTTCCCGAATTTAACTTAAAGCTAGTAATTTTTTTCCAGATTTAATTTAAATCTTGTATTTTTTTCTCAGATTTGTAAATGTCTGAAGAACATTTAAATAAATGCTTAAATTTATAGTGTCAGATATAATTTATAAATCTTAAAACATTTATCCGCTTATCTACATTTAAATCCAACTTGTGAAATAAATCGGAAAAAAAAAGCTTTCTTTTTTTACACTTGGCGATTGGAGATTTAGCTCGAAATAAACATATAGTTTAAATTTAAATATTTATTTCTAGAATAAATATAGATTTAATAGAGAAGCACATAAATGTGGCATTTGTGATCTTAAATATATAATTTGAAAATAAATATTTATTTTGTAAATGTATATATATAATTTGAAAAGAAATATTTATTTTGAAAATATATATATGATCTGGTAGCTAAATGTGTGAAATGTGATGTGTGCAAATTGGCTCTGACGTCTATGTGTTCTATGTAATCACTCTTCAACTTCAGAGGTAGAGGTCAAGCAAAGAACTAGACCCCATTGCGCATCAACATTCTGGTTCAAAATTTTCGAGAATATAGCGGAGTTGCAAGATGTGATTGAGCGCGCTGTTTGTGTAGCTTTACAGGCACAGACCGCCAGCAACTCCCGACCACCTCAACCGGAGGGACGTGGAGGGCTTTCCGCCCCACCACGTTCGGTAAGGGTAAGAAAAAAATTGCCATAGCTACTGTTGTGATTTCTGTCCATTCGCAAAACCTTACCTGTTGCTCTAAGGTCTAAGCAAACATTCTCCCTTAAATCAGTGACCTACCAATAAACTTAAGAAATGTGGCTGAATAAATGACAACAGAATATATGTATAAAATAATGTTTTATTAATCTGATTAGTGAAGACTAATAAATTGATGCTTTGGCATTTCACCAAAGTTAGAACAGACCTAGGCTAACATTTCAGCTGTTAAACGCTCGTTTGTAGGCTACAGCCTTTCATTACTGTTGCCAAGATCTTCCCTCCAAAAACATTACTTTGGTGCTAAAGAGGAAAGGCTAAAAGTTGACACACACCTTGAGTCCATGTCTATAAAATCTAGGGAGAAAGCTAGAAGTGTTGGTGTCATCATTGACTCAGACCTAAAGTTCAACAAACACATTATCTTGATAATTTGAGCATGTTCTCAGCTCAGAAAGACTCAGAGGACTTTTGTCCCAACAATACTTAATAATGCATACATACGATACATACCATTTATTGCAAAATAAACCCAATAATATACATTTTTCTAAACTTCTTTTCAGGTTGAACGTCTTGGAAGACCAAAACAATGTGTGCCAAAAGAAGACATAGAAGACTTGTTGTCATTAAATACTTTGTTGTCTGAAGTTGCGTCTATAGTTACGATTTCAAAACCCACTCTCTACAAGCTAATGAAGGAGTACGAGATCACTGGAGCAAAAATATTCAGCCCTAACAAATGAGGAACTGGACAATGTTGTATGCGAGCTAAAAGCTGACCATCCAAATGTAGGGGAGGTCATGCTTAACGGCCATCTGCGCTCCAGAGGCATTGTAGTCCAGAGGAAAAAGCTCAGAGAGTCTCTAAAAAGAGTGGACTCCCATGGCATTGAGGCTCGGAGGAGCAGAACAATCCAGCGGCGGGTGTATTTGGTTCCATGTCCAAACTACATATGGCATGTAGATGGGAATCACAAACTGATCCGCTGGAAATTTGTGGTTCATGGTGGCATGGATGGATTTTCTCAGATGGTTGTCGTCTTGCATTGCTCAAATAACAACAGATCAGAAACTGTATTGCACCATTTCTCACAAGCAGTGAATGCATTTGGCAGACCACTTCATGTGAGGACAGACCATG
Organism: Galaxias olidus; assembly: GCA_026901105.3. Lineage (NCBI taxonomy): Eukaryota > Metazoa > Chordata > Actinopteri > Galaxiiformes > Galaxiidae > Galaxias > Galaxias olidus. Next base: position 5,040 of record JAPMUY010005804.1, read on the forward strand.
GAGGAGAGAATGTGCAGGTTAGGGAAGAGATGTGGGAGAACAGAGGTGAAGGTTCTGTCTTCACAGGAAGTTCCGTACACAATCAGTGTATTGAACGCTTCAACAGGGACTTAAATAGAAATTGCAGCCACGTCTATGCTCCGCTGTTCTATGATTTAGAGTCTACTCATGGGTTGGACTTAGACAATCCAACTGACATATTCAGCCTCCACTATGTTTACCTTCCTAGAATCAACCGGACATTAAACGAATTCAGAGCTGCATATAACAACCACTCCGTTTCCTCCGAAGGAAACTGAACACCACTGCAGATGTTTGTGATGGAAAGACATCTGTTACACACTCACAACCCAAACACTGAGGATGAAGATAGGGCCGGTTCCTCCCAGCCAACTGGTCCTCCTATACATGCGTTTTGTCCACTGAATGAACTTGATTTTCAAGAACTCTCACAATCGATTGACCCCCTTTTAAATTACCACAGTCACGGAAAGACTCTTTTTCAGGGAGTCCAGGAGTACATTTACCACAAACTGTCTAATGCTCAGTAAATAGCGGTCTGGCTTGGTTCATTCATTGTGCTAATAACATTGTGTTATAATCTCATAATTGATGTAATAATTATTGTACTTGATTGATGATTTTCTCGTTTCTTGTTGACAGTTGGATGTTTATATTAATCAGTTTTTTACAAATGCTTTTTATCATTAGTTGATAATATTGACTGTTCATTGTTTGTTTCACAAATCTATACACATGTATTGAGTTTTCATTGATTGTTTCACAAATCTATTCAAATGAATGGGGTTTAAATGTATTGTTTCACAAATCTATACAAATGTATGGAGATTAAATGTATCGTTTCTGAACATCTGAACACGTTTTTATTCGTGTAACAGTGTAGTGTTCTTAAATGCACCGCTGTTTGGCCTTAACTTTGATGTGCACATGAGCCTGCTGATATAATTGTATAATATGTTCCGAACACTTCTAAAAGCAAGGTTTTATTAGATTACATACAGTTTACATCTACAGCCTCGGAGCAATCCATTTCCGTTCTCATCCTTAAATCCAAGAACTCCACCTGTCAGCTGGATCCTCTCTTACATCAGGTCCAGTATCATCAAGCTACACTGGCTCCCTCTCCAATGCCGGATTGATTGCAAGACCCTTAACAGTGAGACCTTGCACGTCAGCACTTTGCAGATGAAGCTTGTAAACTCATGTTCAGACTGTTTAGACCCTGTAAAATGTATCTTTTGCCTTTTTGTAAAAAAATTTTTTATCTCGTTGCACTTCTTATATTTTGTATTTATATCTCAAAGTCCTTGAAGCAAAAACTCGTATGACAATCATTTATTGTCAAATTCTTTTGTCACACCATTACAACAATTACTGTGCCCCATAGACTATACGATGTATTACAGCAGGCTAGCACGTTATACTTTTAACCCATGCACGTACTATGTGGCCTAACTTAAATCCCATAGCATTAAACTCCATTTGGCCGAGTTCAAAGTGAACACAAAAATATATCCTCTACATCGGTGACGAATTGTTCATATTCTATCAAGCACTCAAAGGGAATAAGGCGTTTCCGAAATGAAGATCCACTTGGTAAAGTATGCAAACTAGTAATTTAGTCAACGGCAGCTCCATTCACACAGCGTGAAGAAAACCGGGCTGTGTACCGTTTTGAAACTGTTTAAATCAGCACAAATATGTTTTTGTTGATCTGAGTCTTTTAAGTCATTCCAGAGTAATACTTAGTTTCACAAAATAGAAGTGTTTATAGATCTCTTGCTAATTCATAGTTAGCTTCCAAAGAACGTAGGTTTTGTTGTAGTATGAAAAAATCCTCAACTTTGAGTAGTTTAATAAAAATATATATGTTTAATATCCAACGATTGATGGACTGGTTTAAGAATATATTCTTCAATCACTGATAATTCCAGCTTTCCATATTTCTACAGTTAATAACATAATTTGTGATTTCAAAACGCCTCTGCGTGGTGGTCAACGCTGGGTTTGGTCGTAATGCTCTATTTCCTTTCTCAAACGGGCATGAAAAAGTCCGGCACTCCTTGTCTTCAAATGAATTTACCTCGGTGTTCCCATTATTTTTGACGGTAAAACTTTGATTAATTTTGAAGTAAACCCCTGTCCGGACATGACCTTACGGGAACTAACCAATCAGTAAACAAATATATATTTAAAATACGTGTCATGTACTTCCCGCAAAGTTTTCCGTGCCTTGCTGCCTTCAACTTCACTTCGTCAGGACAGCGGTAAAACTGACGTCGTTCTCTACTATACAGCTTGCTAGCAAGTTTCTGTTTAGATTTCAGTCGCGTTGATTGAAATCCATAAAGCGAGACATATTTTCATTGTTTTATGTATAGTAATGTCAGTCAGTTTGGCTACTGTTACATAGGCCTATAACACATTGAATTTGAACTTTAGCTATGCTGATTGATTGTGAATGTAAGTGATGCCCATCGGTAACGTTGTCTGTACCAAGATAAAAGGCAACCTAGATGTTTTATTCTTGAGCGGGGTAATTTTCAGTAGGTCTATCAAGGCAATAGAGTCCTGTCGCTAGTTGCGTGAAATCAGTGACATTAGTCACGTTAGTGGTGTGACGTAATCAAACACGGCGCCGAAATCGCAGTTCTGCCTTCAAAATAAGAGTTCGTCATTGAGATGAATGTAGTACCAAAAAAGTGTTATATCTCGTTTTAATCCGAAAAACAAGCACGTTCCCACTGCAACTGGGCCAAAAACGTTATAATTAAAAAAACCGAATTCTCATTATTTTTTATTTTTTATTTTTTTTATGTAAAGCAATAAAGTTGCTTCTGAAAAACAAATTTTTGAGCAATTGAGCTCCAAATGTTTGATTTCAAAGGTCCGATGGTTATCTGAACAAATTACCCTCTTTTCTAAATGGAAAATGGTAGACTTCTCAGTGAAACACACCTTTATTTTTTTCTGTAAATGCTCTGCTAATTGGAGATTGAGAATTATTCCAAAGCGCTAAGACATTAAAGGATAGACAGAGGTTCAAGGGTCACATGAATCAAAGAATTTCATAAATTATCATTTTAAAACTTCTTTAGATTTAACCAGTTTTATCTATAGTAAATGAAGAAGATGTCTCAGTAAAATCATATATTTGTCTTTACTTTAGAATCTCTGCAAACTATATATGCAGTATATATATATATATATACTTTGATTTGCACAGTTGCATGTGCGGCATGGGTTCGAAGGTCACAGATGTTTCGAAATCTATAGCAAGGCGTTGGTTCACTATTATAGCCTCATTCCATCAAACCTGTTTTATCTATATATATATATATCTCATTAAAACTTTTTTTTTTTTAAGGTTAGACTCTCTGCTAACAATCTATGTATAGAATATTCTTAGATTTTGCAATTGCATGTGCGGTACAGGTTGAAAGGTACAGGTTTAAAGGTAACATATATTTAAAAGTATATAGAAAGGTGTTTCTTCTCTGTTAAGGCCTCATTGCATTAAACCTGATTTATCTTTATGAACAAAAGAAGATGTCTTAGTAAAACGATAAACTTTTCCTTACTTTAGACCCTCTGGTAACAAAATATGCAGATATTATACTTATAATTACGCAATTGCACGTGTGGTAGAGGTTCAAGTCTTGAAGTCTATAGAAATGTGTCACAATATCGCATAATAACAAAGTGAAAAAAGTTTTTTAGAATAACTAAATAATAAGTATAATCTCTGCATATATTGTTAGCTGAGGGTCTAAGGTAAACAAAAAACATATGGTTTTACTGAGACAACTTCTATATTTCACATAGATAAAGCAGGTTTAATGTAACGAGGCCTAAACAGAGAACAAAATCCTTGCTATAGACTTTCAGACATATGCAACCTTTTTACCTGTACCACACATGCAATTGAGCAAATCTAAGTATATTCTCTGCATATATTGTTAGCTGAGGGTCTAAGGTAAACAGAAACATATGGTTTTACTGAGACAACTTCTATTTTTCACATAGATAAAGCAGGTTTAATGTAATGAGGCCTTAACAGAGAAAAAACGCCTTGCTATAGACTTTGAGACATATGCAACCTTTTTACGTGTACCACACATGCTATTGCGCAAATCTAAGTATAATCTCTGCATATATTGTTAGCTGAGGGTCTAAGGTAAACAAAAACATATGGTTTTACTGAGATAACTTCTATATTTCACATAGATAGAACTTCTATATTTCACATAGATAGAGCAGGTTTAATGTAACGAGGCCTTTACAAAGAAAAAACGCCTTGCTATAGACTATGAGACATATGTGACCTTTGAACCTATACCACACATGAAATTGCGCAAATCTAAGTATAATCTCTGCATATTGTGTTAGCAGAGGGTCTAAGGTAGAGGAAAATATGTGGTTTTACTGAAACAACTTCTATATTTCACATAGATAAAGCAGGTTTAATGTAACAAGGCCTTTACAGAGAATAAAATCCTTTCTATAGACTTTGAGACATATGCGACCTTTTAATCTGTACCACACATGCAATTGCGCAAATCTAAGTATAATCTCTGCATATATTTGTTAGCTGAGGGTCTAAGGTAAACAAAAACATATGGTTTTACTGAGACATCTTCTATATTTCTCATAGATTAAACCTGCTTTATGTAATGAGGACTTTACAGAGAATAAAGGACCATGGCTTTAAGGAACATGTAAAGAAGGCTGGGGCCTTTAGAGATGAGGTTACAATAGGGCAGGCAAAGTATTGCGGGGGATGTTCTGATTAGAGAACAGACAATTCTTATTCGAAAAGGTTCATTGGTTGATTTAAGGTTAAAGTTGCATTCTTGAGTGGGCTGTGGTTTCTATGAAGAATGAAACACAAAGGATGAATAATATTATGAGGTGAAGAACACAAATACATTTATTATCTGACCTTTTAAGTCAAACCTTTGGAGCTAAATTAGGGGTTATGTGTCTCTTTATGTCATCAAACTATATGCAATTACTTAGACAAAGTATAGTTTTCCTGAAGCAACCTTATTGTTTTGGTTAACCTTATTGCTTCATATTTTTTATATTTCTTAAATACTTACATACTTACTTACTACATAATTATTTTTAATACCTTTTTTTTACAATCCAAACATTTTAGAAGGACTTTCGGTTGGCACCACAGCAGTTCTGGAAGACCGTCCGACACCTCAGGAGGTGAAAGCAGGGAACCATCCAAGCTGTATACAGTAAGGATGGGACGCTGTTGACCTCAACTGACAAGGTGATTGGGAGGCGGAAGGAACACTTTGAGGAACTCCTGAACCCAACAAACCTACCCTCTATAGTAGAGGCAGAGCTGGAGGATGATGGGGGATCAGCATCAATCTCCCTGGCGGAGGTCACTGAGGTAGTCAAACAACTCCACAGTGGCAAAGCCCCAGGGGTTGATGAGATCCGCCCAGAAATGCTGAAGGCTCTGGGCGTTGAGGGACTGTCATGGATGACACGTCTTATCAACATTGCGTGGAAGTCGGGGACAGTACCTAAGGAGTGGCAGACCGGGGTGGTGGTTCCCCTGTTCAAAAAGGGGGACCGGAGAGTGTGTGCCAACTACAGAGGCATCACATTACTCAGCCTCCCGGGAAAGTATACTCCAGGGTGCTGGAAAGGAGGGTTCGACCGATAGTCGAACCTCGGATTGAGGAGGGACAATGCGGTTTCTGGCCTGGTCGTGGAACAACGGACCAGCTTTTTACCCTCGCGAGGATCTTTGAGGGGGCCTGGGAGTAAGCCAATCCGGTCTACACGTGTTTTGTGGATTTGGAGAAGGCGTATGATCGGGTTCCCCGGGAGATACTGTGGGAGGTGCTGCGAGAGTATGGGGTGAGGGGGTCTCTACTCAGGGCCATCCAATCTCTGTACTCCCAAAGCGAGAGCTGTGTCCGGGTTCTCGGCAGTAAGTCGGACTCGTTTCCGGTGAGGGTTGGCCTCCTCCAAGGCTGCGCTTTGTCACCTATCCTGTTTGTGATATTCATGGACAGGATCTCACGGCGTAGCCGTGGGGGAGGGGGGCTGCGGGTTGGTGGGCAGAGGATTGCATCACTGCTTTTTGCAGATGATGTGGTCCTGATGGCATCATCGGTATGCGACCTGCAGCACTCATTGGATCGGTTCGCAGCCGAGTGTGAAGCGGCTGGGATGAGGATCAGCACCTCCAAATCTGAGGCCATGGTTCTCAGCAGGAAACCGATGGATTGTCTACTCCAGGTAGGGAATGAGTCTTTACCCCAAGTGAAGGAGTTCAAGTATCTCGGGGTCTTGTTCTCGAGTGAGGGGAAAATGGAACGAGAGATGGGCCGGAGAATTGGAGCAGCGGGTGCGGTATTGCAGTCGCTTTATTGCACCGTTGTGACGAAGAGAGAGCTGAGCCAGAAGGCAAAGCTCTCAATCTACCGGTCTATCTTCGTTCCTACTCTCACCTATGGTCATGAAGGGTGGGTCATGACCGAAAGAACGAGATCGCGGATACAAGCGGCGGAAATTTGTTTCCTCCGGAGGGTGGCTGGCATCTCCCTGATAGGGTGAGAAGTTCAGCCATTCGTGAGGGACTCGGAGTAGAGCCGCTGCTTCTTTGCGTAGAAAGGAGCCAATTAAGGTGGTTCGGGCATCTAGTAAGGATGCCACCTGGCCGCCTCCCTAGGCGTCCAGCTGAGCGGAGGCCGCGGGGCAGACCTAGGACCAGGTGGAGGGATTATATCTCCACACTGGCCTGGGAACGCCTTGGAATCCCCCAGTCAGAGCTGGTAAATGTGGCCCGGGAAAGGGAAGTTTGGGATGCCCTGCTGGAACTGCTACCTCCGCGACCCGACCCCGGACAAAGCGGATGAAGATGATGAAACATTTTAGAATTAAACTTTTTTAATTTTAAAGTATTTTGGCCAATTGCAGTGGAACGTGCTCAATTTCTGATTAAAAATGATATATAACACTTTATTGGTCATTTGTAATTTGTATTTTGGTTGCACTACTTTAATCAAAGACGAGCTCTTATTTTGAAGGCAGAACTGAGATTTCGGCGCCATGTTTGCATACGTCTCGCCACTAATGTGACTAATGTCGCTCCTTCACGCTACTGGAAATAACAGCTATTAATGCCAGCCTGAATAACCACAAACACAATGAGGTACAGTACAAAATAACAGTCATTAGTTAACAATCATAAATATGATCCAAAATAGGGGAGGAGAGCTACAATGAAGTTGGAGTTGCCACGCCAAGACAGCTAATTACGGTTTCTATAAAACCACACAGTGCTAACTGTAGCTTAACGCACAACTCTAACGGCAAGTTGAAAACATCTAAGTAAGTTGCATGGTTTGACGTTTTTATCTTTTGCACTGCTGCTAAAGGAGGGCATTAACCGTGTTGATGGTGTGGATTTAGGTTATAACAGTCCCCAAGGTGTGAAATAAACCGTTAGAAATATACCCTTCTCTGTGTTTTTACTAGCGAAGGACAACGAAACAGATTTCCCAACACAAAGTGTACTGTTAAAACTGTTAACCTATAGTGCGCTGACGTTTAGCTTGCTTCCTATATATATATATTTTTTTTGCATTATGGTAGGCTACATGATCTAGGTAGGCATTGTATGGCATATCTTGGTATTGCCTAACCGGGCCAGAGCAATCGACTACACTAAGAGAGAACGCAACCCCCCTCACCACAACGGTCTCGCTCACACGTATGTATTTATATGTCAACGTCACCGCTCTCTCCCCAAAGACCTTTAACCAATTATAAACGTTTCCCTTCTTCCGTAACCCCTCCCCCTCCTACCCTGTCTTTCGCATACGCGTATCTATAAGCCTACGTCACCGCTCTATTCCCAAAATCCTCTTACCAATGCAAAACGACGTGCCCTTCAAGAAGTCCATCAATTGGTTAAGTTATATAGTTATAATATAGTTATATTTTATTGAAAATGAACTGGTATGCAACTCACCAAAATGCTTCAATACTCTACTAGGAAGGTAACCTTTGGCTATTAGTATGGTAACCACTGATCTCCCCAATAATTAGCAGGTCATTGTGTAGAGAGAGAACTTAAACATTACAGATAGCATTATTCACAAAAATATTGTATTAGGATGTAGATTTTTGGTGACTTGTAGCTGCTCTGCAACCTTAAGAAAGACTGTGGTCCTGAAACTGGTGCTACCATTTCAGCTCAATTAAACTGATTGTTACTATCAGAGCAGGACCTTCTAACGCTAACGTAGTTTACCAATCCCCAGTGGTGGAGGGACGAGCTACGAAGAATCCCACCTAGTGGGTGAGTTCTATGACTTATGATATTTTATGCTTTTACAGAATATTATGCTGTTTTAACGAAGACAAAATACCCGTCTCTTGCTTTTAGAATGAAATTTGTTTAAGTTGGAAAAATGGCATAAGAGCAGAATTTTTAATAGATGTTGTTTATTTAGTGTAACTTTTAATATTTGGTAAATGTAACTATTAATATTCACTGGGACGCCGTCCAACTCCCCGAGAAAACGGCTTCGCTGGACTGGGTTTAGCTGCGTGATGACACGTTGCGCTACAGGTAACACAGGCTGTAGCGGTTAGGGTATTGCACTCGTCTATGCCCCCGGCCCTGACTCTACATGAGGTATCCAGTCCATCCCTCCCAACACAGGAACGGCTAACCCCCCTGCTCTTACTTCCCTCCTTCGTCGCTAGCAGTCGAACGATACCTTCCCTCCCGAGTACCGAGTAGCAGAATGCTCTCCCCGACCCCGTCTCCGTACAGTCTTTTATCGGCTTTATCGCTCACATTATTAGTCACACCTGTCATCAATTCATTTAATTGTCCCCACGTTTCATTCACATCACAGTAGTGTTCGGCCAGTTGCAAAGAAACTATTGACAACAAAAACACGTCACACCATCCATGTCTGAAATAAGACTACAGCAACAAAATGTAACTTAAACTTGGCCACAGCGAGCCAGTGGGGAAAAAAACATTCACTTACTTTTGGATAGATGCCATAAATCTGTTCCTTGCTGTATTGATTACATTGACATAAAGCTTAAGTAGGCTAAGTAAGCTGTGTTAACTCCATTAGAGTTTTACCAGATTGACAGTCTTTCTTTGCCGCAGGTCTATTTACTCGCTTGAGACATGAGAAGGTATACGTCTCAGCACAGTCAGTATTGATTGCACAGTTGGATAGTAAATTAATTGCTATCTATGTGTGTGGTCTATGTGTAAGTAGTCTATCATAGAAATCGGTGAACAGTCAACAATGAAATGCGACGTACAAATTAAGTTTACCCTTCAAGCGGAGGGAACGAGCTCCGAATACGGTCCCCTCTATAGTTCAGCCTGAAGGTGCGCGGCAGGGTTTCCACAAACTTTTCCAAGTCCGACGTCCCCGTCCAGAATTCCGGCGCAAACCTTAGGTAGATGCCCTCTGTTAGGAGGATGTATTCATCCTCCTCCTTTAACACGCCGAGGACCCCACATCTTTTTCCACCTCAGCTGTGGCCTCTGCATCCTGCACAGTTAAATAAAATCCAGATAAATGTTATAGCTAGGAAAAATATATAGTTTAAGGGCTTATAATATGAACTCTAAAATTGTTAATTACAGTTACCATTTTTAAAAGCCTGCACACGTGATAGGTCTACTTACTGTTATTTCTGTATACTGCGTTGAGCTCATTTTAAATCCGTAGGCATTGGTCTTCCCATGTAGGTGGGTGATGAGGACCTCATCGCCAAGGCGCAGAGGCTTTAGCTACCTCTCGCCAGAGCAAGACCTCCACCTCAGCCGCGTCTTTTTTTACTTGAAGGGTCACCAAAGGACTCGCCTTATCCGCCCCGATCTTCCTTATCTCAGAAATCTGTGAAAACAGAAAATAATGGAAACATTAAATATAGGCCTAGTTCTATATTAGGCTACAGCACACAAAATACACAAAGGCATATTTAACGCCTATACTTACGCTGGTGATCTCTCCTTGTACTGACCACAAGCCACCTGTTTGTGATTTAAGTTCAGAGATATTGCACAGCGTTGATTGGGGTAAAAGAGCATCCCGAGCTGCCTGGCCGAGCTCGGGGGTAACTTCTATGGGCCCAGTTCGAAATAGCTGCGTGCCCGCTCCAAGGAAGATTTTGGTACAGCTGCTTTTTCGGATCATACCAACATTTCTGAAAATATAGCAGTGGCCTGCTTCTATCTGTTGAAAAATTTCCTTTGAACCAGTTGCCCTGGTCACTGTTTCTCCGTCGGCAAGTCCATAGGCGTACGATGAAATTAAGTCAGCGGTACACTTATTATCATGATAAATACATTTTCTTGCCCGCTGGAATTCGGCCTTTTCCACGACCTTGACTCGGAGCGGCGGTGGTCTGGAGTATGGGGTGCTGGCGGATGGGTTGGTGATCGTGCTCAATTTCCCGAACGACATAGTGGATGGCAGAGAAAGTGAGCAATGGCCATGAGCTACCTATTTAAGCATACGTTTTTGTTTTGAAGTCCTGGAGTGCGCTTTGAATCTACCGAAATTGTTTATATTTTTGCCTGGAGAACCGTGGGACAATTTGAGATCAGAGGAAATTACAGCCACGATGGAATTGCACAGTGTAAGGCCTCAACCTTTCAAAGTGCGCTTAGAGTGTGTGTGTGTGTGTGTGGGTGGGTGGGTGGGTGGGTGGGTGGGTGGGTCGACCTGCTTAACCACACAGTGTTTTAGATAGGGTCATATTTTTCTATAATGTAGCCTAGCTTTATGAAGCTGCAGTGCAGGTCATCAGATGCACACACAAAATAAAAGTCTAACACACAGGGACCACGTTCCTGAAAATAATGTTCTCAACGGCCAACAACAGGTGAATCACGAAATGTTGAATAAAGCATAAATGCAATTGACATGTATTAGTAGTTTATTCACTCATAACAAAGTTTTCATATTTCTGGCAGCATCATTAGAATAAAAAGAAATGTGTAGCCCTGCTGACACACACACACATACACACACACACACACACACACACACACACACACACACACACACACACACACACACACACACACACACACACACATTCATGAACACATAGTCTATAGTTCGAGTTCAAACCAAGCACACCCCTTTCTGTACATGACTAAGTCTGACAGCCTGGGAACTTACACCTTTATCCAGATATGACTCTGAATTAAAAGTTGAAAGAGCATGGATTTGAAAACAAATTCATGCTTAAAAGGATTCCACTAGGCTATCAATATAGGTAGTGTGACTATTGACAAACATGACCACTCAATTCGGCAGCACGATGGCTCAGTGCTTAGCGGTTTGAACCCCGCAGCTGACCCAAGCGCCTCGCTATGTGGAGTTTGCCTGTTCTCCCCGTGTGTCCCCGTAACGTTTGTGTCTTTTGCATTGCTGCTGAAGGAGGGTAGTAATCGTGTTGATGGCGGGGAATTCGGCTAACACAGTACCCAAATTGTGAAATAAACCTACCGTTACAAATAGACCCTTCTCTGTGTGTTTTCACTAGCGAAGGACCACGATATAGCCTATTGCTATGACAGAGATATCACAACACAAAGTGTACTGTTAAAACTGACGTTAGCTTTCTTCCTTTGTTTACATTATGGTAGACTACATGGTTTAGGTATGAAGGCATAGGCTATGGCATTGTATGGGATATATTGGCATTGCCTTACCTGGCCAGATCAATAGGCTACCCTTTTAGCGACACACCGACTGCACTAAGAGAGAATGCAACCTCCCTCACCACAACGGTTTCGCTCACAATTCTTTATATGTCAACGTCACCGCTCTCTTCCCAAAGACCTTTAACCAATTAAAAACGTTTCCCATCACCCGTAACGCCCCCCTCCTCCCCTGGCTTTCGCCTACACGTATCTATAAGCCGACGTCACCGCTCTATTCCCAAAATCCTCTTACCAATGCAAAACGAAGTGCCCTTCAAGAAGTCCATCAATTGGTTAAGTTATTTAGTTATAATATAGTTATATTTTATTGAAAATTAACTGGTTTGCAACTCACCAAAATGCTTCAATACTCTACTAGGAAGGTAGCCTTTGTCCATTAGTATGATCTCCCGAATAATTAGCAGGTCATTGTGTAGATAGAGAACTTAAACATTACAGATAAGATTATTCACAGAAATCTTCTACTAGGATGTAGATTTTTGATGACTTGTAGCTGCTCTGCAACCTCAAGACAGACTGTGGTCCTGAAACTGGTGCTACCGTTTCAGCTCAAAAACTGATTGTTACTATCAGAGCAGGACCTTCTAACATAGTTTACAAATCCCTAGTGGTGGAGGGGCCAGCTACGAAGAATCCCACCTAGTGGGACAGTGCTTGCCAAAACCAGCGTTGAGTTGGATAAATGCAATCAGACCAGAATTCTGAATAGACGTTCTGTTTGTTTTTGTGTAATTGTTAATATTTATTAAATGTAACTATTAATATTCACCATCTATAAAAAAATATCAACCCTATAGCAAAGGCCATAATGTATTTTAGATCTAAATTGGTCTCCAAAGACATATCTTACAAATGTAATTCTTATAACATTATCTCAGCTTTACAAAATCACAAGATTATTGACTGCATAGTACTTACAGTACATTAAACATTTATTTTATTACAGAGTAAGAATTAAAATGGGCATAAGTGTAAATGTTTGTTTCACAACAAAATCTATATATTTTGCTTTCAACGCAACAGGTTTAGCAGCAGAATATTGGTAGTTTCATGAGGATAAAACTCCATAAAACCCAGCCCACTGGATTATTGTGGGAGCTGGCTGGTAGACTTGTGTAAAGGAAGATCAGTGTACATTTTTCCACACGATAGATGTCCACGATCTTTGTTCCCTCACCTCAGGATGTACTAGCAGCCATGGGTCATGCTTTGCGTACGACTCTGGGGAATGGACTTTGAGCCACAGTTTTCAAAAATTGTGTCTGAATGGGGTAAGCAGGGGAAAAATATGAATTTAATCCCTGGGTTAAAGAGGATTACCTTCGACAGCCTGTAAAAACAAATTAGATCAGTAGTTTAGAAGACGAATGATCCAGAGAAAAGTACGGTTTGAAACTTTGCATTGTTTTATTATTTAAAAGATACTTATCTGGTTGGTGTTCTTGGAAGACCAGGGACTGCCTTAGTCTGTCTCCTGTTGTCCACCTCCAAGGGTGACAGGAGAACGCAAGCCTCTCCACCACGACAAGGTGGCAGTCCAGGAGAGGAAAAAATAATAATGACATGTTGTAATATATTTCAACTCAAACTCTTGTATGTATAAGAAATGTTCATGATTGACTGTAAATATTTCTCTATCGCTGATAAACAATTACTAAGAACGGTTGGAAGATAAAACACAGTACACAGTACACAGATAACTGTAGTAGGTTTGTAATACACCTGATTGGAGGCACTGTTGTTGCCTAGAGATGAAAATGTGATCTAGTAGAGTCCTTTTTTCTGTGGTGGGATCTCTGATCAATTGTGTAAATCCTCTGGAGTCAAATTCTTCAAAGATGGTCTTTCTTGTTCTGGCCAACAGATCCTCGTTTAAGTCTCCACACACTATGATTGGTTGGTGATCCATAATCTCCAAAGAGTCCAGAAGGTTACACAGGTTAGGTAAACATTTTGAAAGGCTGTAATCTGGAGGTCTGTATACAACAGCAATGAGTGCATTCATGGGGGCCTCTACTTTGACAACCAAAACCTCTAAGTCAGTTACATTATGTATGTACTGCTTTGCATGAGCTTGAAAATGGCTTTTCACATACACAGCAACTCCACCACCATATTTACGTGCCATTTCCGGATAGTTTGAGTAAGACAGGTTTCTGTTGCGTTTAAACATGGTGTAGCCTTCCAAATGAAGTGAAGCTGTAACTGAGGAGCCTGACAGGTGAGTTTCAGTGAAACACAAGATATCTGCAAGTTGCAACTCGTGATGTGTTTTAATATCACCCATGTGAGCAAGTAGTCCCTGTGTTCTGGTGAATGATGGTGAGGGTTGGAGTCTGATACACTTGCTGATTCAAAAGAGGCATGATACTGTCAAAAGTGGCTTTTCTCATGTTCTCCATGGAGGTGGTGACTTCCTGATCCACATATAATTTCCTCTCATCAAAATCAATGATGCGCAGTCCACTCAGAGAAGTTGTTCTGCTCAGAGCAACATATGCCATGCCAGGTTCAAATATACGTTTCAATGAGACAACTGCAGACTGTGTCGTCATTCCTTGTACTTTATGAGAGGTGCATGCAAAGGCCAACTTGATAGGAAACTGTCTGCGTACCACTCCTTTTTTTTGCTAAAATTTTCCTCTACTCTCTCAATGTACACCAAGTGATCAGGTCCACCAGGGATTAAATTACGGAAACGCTGTCCTGCAACTTCACTGTCCAGTTCAAGCCCCAGTATATGAACGGTGGTCATTTCATTACGTGTTTGGGTCACAATTCTGGCTAGTTTTCCTGCTGATCCGTTTACTACGCTATCGTCTGTGTCAAGATTCCTGGTAATCATTATGCGCACCCCAACAGCAGCTTGTAGCAAATCACATAAATCACCTTTTTGACCTTTAAATGGTTTGTCTTGTTTCTTCATTGTCCCTGTTCGAGGATCTTTTTTGTAATCTTCCGCATCAATGTTTATTATGTCTGTGTGCAAAGCAGATATTGTTGCTGCATTGTGTCCATTTACCTCTTTGTTGCAAATATGTGGAGTACATCATTTGGGCACTTTTCTGGCTCAGTCACTGCTCGTAAAATCAACGCTCTGTCTTCCTTAGATAAAGCCTCCTCTTTTCCTTTCACTCTAATCCTGTTTAGCACTTGTGCAAAAGTAACATCATCTTTCTGACGCATAATCTCTGTCAGGCTTATCATCTTAAAGTTGTCTTGCCAGAAGTCAAGTACATGCGCCTCAAACACATAGAGGTTTAACCTTTCCAGGTGGTGGTAGCTGGTAAAAGTCTCTAACTGCAATGACTGACATGCCTACAAATAGTTTTTTGCTTCCTTTGATCTGTTGCAGTCTCCAGTTAACATAGGCAAACAGAGGTTTTGCTACCATTGATATTTCATCGATAATGAGTATCTCTGCATTTGAAGGATATCCCCTGACCTCATCCAATTGGTTTCCAAGTCCTTGATATGGTGGCTTTAGACTTCTGGGCAGTTTGAAGGTTGTATGCAATGTTTTGCCTGCAATGTTGAATGCTGCAGTGCCAGTGAATGCAGTTAACAGTACTGTGGGCATTGACATGTCTCTTTCCTCAATCATGCGGGGGAGTTTGCGCAATATCTTTGACGCCTCTGCGTAGATGCACTTGATTAGATGTGATTTTCCAGTGCCAGCACCACCAGTAACAAAGTAAAAGAATTGCTCAGTATCCTGGCCACACACGCGCTTAATGCACCAGTCTCGTACAGTGTAGAAAATGGAAGCTTGAGTCTCGTTCAAAGTTTGATACATCTCTCTGGTTACTGCAGAGCTTATCTGGGGGGCCTCTACTGCTGGTACAATTCCTGCACTTAATTTGGGCTGAGCGCTAAACTCTGGGACATCATCTTGCTCATTTACTTCATCGGGGTGTATTTCCTCTAGTTCTGCAATACATTCCATGCGGAGTAATTCAGTTGTAGGTGCCAGTGTAGCCCATGCATCCTCAATTGGTTTATTCTGTTCGAAGTCCTCTATTGCTTTCTCAATTTCTGTGCTGTGTTTCTCATATTCAGCTCTGTTTCTCTGGACTATTTCAAAAACAGAATGCAACTGATCTTCTCCAGAAAGTTTCACACATGCACCGGTGTAAAAAGCCTGATATGTTGGAAACCTCTAATTTTTCAACTGGCAGTGTGAACGGTTAGGGAGGTAAAGTTTAAGTAATGTGCCGCAAAACCTTTCTGGATCTTTTTGTTGAGAAAAACGAGGATATCCGATAACAGCTGGCCTTCCTGAACGCATTCTAAAATAGCCCATGTCATTAAGGAGTGGCACAACGTTTTTTCTGTTTATTTGCTTGCCATAGACAATGACACATGTTGAAGCAAACTCAGCCAAGCACATGTTCTCAAATTCTGGTGTCTCGGGTCTGGCTCTGTACTTTTCTGGTAATCCTGATACCAAATGTTTACTGCATCTGGTGTCATGCTCTGCAAGTACCTTATTGGAAGACTCATTTTTAGTCCATCATCACCAGTCTGAATGAATATAACAATGCGTGTACACGATTTAGGTTTTAAGCTGCAAGTGCGGGCCACAGCCTCTTGAGCACTCACTTCTCTGTTGTTCGAGTAGGCCTGCATAATTTGCTTCATTTCCTCTCGCTCACTTGTAGTGTCTGGACTCACCTCTCTGATCACTGATTTAAGGAAGTCACTCATCTCGTGCGCTGGCTTAGATATGTAAGATAAACAATACATAATGTATGTGTACGGGTTGAGGATGAATTGAATGTCCATGTTGGCGTTCCATGCTGACAGTAATGTTGCATTGTATCCGTTGACCCAGACATCTTTTGGATCACGTTTCATTATAATCACTCTGCTGTTGGTTAGTGACTCTACACACTTCTCATACACTTCCAGTTCCAAGTTACAATGTGCCAGTAGTTCTGCTACCGTGTTAAAAGATGCTTTGGGGTCATTGAGCAAATCCTTCACCGGTTTGAGCATTGCTTTAGCCATGTCTATGGTCATGTCAGAATCTACTGGATCTGGGCGAGTTATCATTGTCTTTTTAACAGGTGTTTTAGGGAACCCAAATCTGCACAGTGAATTTCCTTTCCTGCATAACTTTGAATGATTCATGCTATGCATCTGGATCTCTTTGACAATTTTGTAAAGCACAGGTTCTTTTACTGGGTCAGGCAGCTGGCATGTGATGTACTTGTCAATAAAAGCACAGAGTGTGACATCATCGTCTTCCTCAAACTTAGGTGCATCTTTTATCCAAGCCAAAAGGTGAATGTGTGGACTCCCGCGTGCCTGGTACTCAACTCGATAAAAGTAGTCTATGACCTCGCCAATGGGTTGTGCAGGTGACATGAGTAGGTCTCTCACTAATGCGTCAATACGTTTGTCAAACATACGCATGGCTGTGACAGGGTTGCTGCTAAGAACATGGCATTTTGTGGACCAGTCTAGCTCTTCAAAGTTCACTTGCTCACCCTGTTGTGCTTTTATTCCAGTTATCACCTCTGGCCATCTCATTTCCGCAGCACTGAATGTACAAAAGAACGTAGGCGTTCCCAACTGTCTGAGCATAGCAAAAAGACCTTTTAACGTTTTTTCCCAATAGGCTGGGGTTCCTCTCAATGGCTGCATAAATCGTGTTGCATCTTTGTTGCGTACCAACCTCTCTACTTCTTTCTTATCTTGTAGCAATCTATTGTTAATTCTGCACCCATCTCTGGTCACTGGCTTTCCTTTACGTAACTGTATTGACATACTGGACGAGGCAGTGTTTATCTCTGTAACAAACTGGGCAAAGAAGAGATATCTTTGGTCCCTTGCAAAACGGAAATCAACAGAAAAGAGCCGTGCATTAAAATATCTGCATGGAGAAATCTTTTTGGGTCTTTGCTCATCTAATGTGTTTTCTCCAGTGGGGAACTGAACAGGGAAAGCCATTGCCTCAAGTTTTGGAATTTTGAAAAGACTTACTGGGGTATCGCCCTCTGCAGGAGCTATACTGAATATTCCTTCACCATATGTTAACAGTTCTTGCCCTAAATCAGCTGGCTGCAAGCATGTGTCCAAGTAATTTCCAGCACTCGGCTCATTTCCGTCAAGTTCCAACTCATCTTGTACATCCTCTTCAGATGGCTCAATTGTGTTAGTTGCATTATTTGATAGAGGTTCTTGATTATGCTGCCCTGATACGCTTTGATCTATATTAGTGCCATCATTTTCAATTACATCATTGTCATAGGTATCATATTCTGCATATGCTGCGTCAGAGGTCATGTGATCGTGTTGCTGTTTATCGTCATCCAAATCAATGACATCATCATCATAGGTATCATACAGAGTATATGCAGCGTCAGAAAGCATGTGGGAATGTTGTTTATTGTCATCCAAATCAATAACATCATTATCATAGGTATCATATTCAGCATAAATTGCATCCAAGGTTGTCATGATGGCAGGTTGCTGCTCTGATGGGATGTCACTCATTGATCTGTCTTGTGGAATTTCACAAATAGACCGATGGTCAAAGTCATCATTGTCAAAATACAGCTCACGACCTCTTACATTATCAGCAGGGTTAACATTAATGCGTTGCTGCTCTGGAGGACTATCATTTATCAACTCTTTGTCTGGCTCCATTGACACATCACTGTCACAATAGCTATTCATTTCATCAAATAACAAATCACGCCTGTTAAGATCACATTCTACATTATTTGAATGAGAAAGTGTCATATCATGGTTTTGCTGCTCTGGTTGGGTGGGATTTTCAACTTCACTGTCATCAGATGGCTCCATTGCCAACTCATCAAATGTAGATGCCTCTTCTCTAATTGATGTCTTTGTACTCTGAATGGATTTCTATTAATGTAGATAAACCAGCAAGTACATTTCTCATATTCACAGTCTGAAACTGCTGGTGACCCTTGTAACTCATATGTCTTTTGAGTTTTACTTTAAGTAGCTGGGATGCACCTTGTGGTCTTGGTAGAGTGTTTACTGTGATTTCAACTTCTGAAGGGACACACACGACAGCACCATGTACAGCCTTCTGTTGTCCTTTTGGTAGTGAAAGTATTTTAGCAAACGGTATGATTTTTGCAATGAGCTGTCTCTCAAGTACATTTAAATCATAGAGTTCTAGTGGAATGGGTACTAGTTCTAATTTATTGACTACAGCTACAGATGGCATGCTTCCTGTCTTAAGATTGTCATCGCAACAATGGCATATCCACTCCTTTTGTCTCTGAGCAGGGAAGGTACATTCCTCATGTAGACTGCATTCGTTATTACACACATGAACGTATTTGCCAGTCAAACAAGCAGCCACCACAATTGGATTTTTCCTATATTTTTCACGTTTACATGTTTGTACTTGATTAGGAAATAACGCTCTGTGACAAACTGTACATACATAGGTGGGCCCCTGTTTTCTTTGAAAGTGGATATAGCATCCTGCATCAGGCTGTTTTCTGTTGCTTGTGTTAGTTTTTCAAGTTGGCGATGTCTTTGTTGGCGCTGAAGAATAACCTGTCTATATTTCCTCAGAATTTTTAGTGCACAGTACATTTTATGAAAAGTCCTGAAGGCTGCGTCAGAGGTATACTTCTTTAGCTTATGAAGAGTACAGCGTTGGATGTGATGTAGTCTGTAAATAGGATCATTTCCATACCGGTTCTTTATTGCTTGCCTTTGTTTCATTCTGAATGTCTGGTCAAATGCATACCGTGTTGTAATGTAAGCTTTTTGCTTTAGTCTGAATTCTGCATCTGTTTGGTACCGAGCAGTAACATAGCGGCGTTGTCTCATTTTGAATTCTGCATCTGTTTGATACCTGCGTGTAACTTAGTGGCGCTGTCTCATTTTGAAATCTGAATCTGTTTGATACTTGCGTGTAACATAGTGGCGCTGTCTCATTTTGAAATCTGAATCTGTTTGATACTTGCCTGTAACATAGTGGCGCTGTCTCATTTTGAAATCTGAATCTGTTTGATACTTGCCTGTAACATAGTGGCGCTGTCCCATTTTGAAATCTGAATGTTTGATACTTGCCTGTAACATAGTGGCGCTGTCCCATTTTGAAATCTGAATCTGTTTGATACCTGCGTGTAACATAGTGGCGCTGTCTCATTTTGAAATCTGAATCTGTTTTATACCTGCGTGTAACATAGTGGCGCTGTCTGATTTTGAAATCTGAGTCTGTTTGATACCTGCGTGTAACATAGTGGCGCTGTCTCATTTTGAAATCTGAATCTGTTTGATACTTGCGTGTAACAGTGGCGCTGTCTCATTTTGAAATCTGAGTCTGTTTGATACCTTCATGTCACATAGTGGCGCTGTCTCATTTTGAAATCTGAATCTGTTTGATACTTGCGTGTAACATAGTGGCGCTGTCTCATTTTGAAATCTGCATCTGTTTGATACCTGCCTGTAACGTAGTGGCGCTGTCTGATTTTGAAATCTGCATCTCTGTAATACCTTTTCCTGATATACATTTTATTCTGAAATCTAACATCATCCCTCTGGTACCGTTGCATTGCATTTAATTTTGTTTTAGAATTATATTTAGGATCATCTGCATACTTTGTTTTAGCAGCGTGCCTTTTTCTGATCTGATAATGGGGACAAGTAGCATATCTGTTTTTTTCCTAATATAGTCGTTTAATGTTTTTGGATTCACTAGAAGGGTGCTGCTTTTGAATTTTTCCCGGCTGTCTTTGTTTAGTGATAAATCTTTTTCTTCGTTGTTTGTTGAGTTTTTTAAAGTTAATTGATGTTCCATGTTCCACTTGAGAGTCTGTAAATGTGTGGCTACAGATAGGAGTTTCAAACAATTTACTGGCTGGAGGTTCATCCTGTATAGCGTTTGAATGCGTTATATTTTTATGTTGTTTTTTTGCTGTCCTTTCTTGTCTAATAACTTTCTTCCTTTGTAGTTTAGATAATTTGTTCAAATTAGTTGATCCTGTATGTTTCCCTTGTTTCACATCAGTGAGAACCTCTGTAGACCCTTGTGAAAATTCAAGATCGTTGGAAAGGTGTTCTAGTCTCTGTATAACACTTAACGGATATTTATTGTTTGGTGGGTGCCTGTCGAATCATTCCGAGTTGAAGCTAGTTGGTATATATTCATATCAGATCTTAGAGGAGGTAGGGTGGCAGACGTTTGTCCCTGAGAATTCATATCTGTTGTAGGGATATTTTGACTATGAAATGAAACCGGCATGAGCTCATATTGGCTTTCATCAGACAAACCTGAATATAGCATTTGAATCCTGTCAATCATCTCTCAAGTGTGTGAACGTGAGCACAACTGCAGTTCCCATTCCATCAAGGCGTACTAATCCATCTGGAGCTCTAGAGAATCAAAATAGCCATAATTGCCTGATCTGTCCCGAAACACAGCAACGCAGTTGCCACCAATCATAAGTAAAGCCCGATTCACATCCGTAGACAGACACTCAAGGCATGTTGAAAGATTAAGCCACCATCCCTGCATATCAGCAATAGGTACATTTGCTCTCAGATAACCAGTCATCAAAGGACTTTTAATCAGTGTAATCGTTGCTGTCCGTTTTAACATACTCTGGCAATTCCTCCATGGCTTAATAGCTGCTTTTAAACGTGTCTGCCTTAAGCCTTTTTTTTAACATCAACGGAAAGTGAATCGCCCATTCTTAGCACAATGTGAAGGTCAGCACGTTGTAACTCTGCTCTCTCATAATGAAATGCAAGAAAAGTGAGGGCCATACAAGTACATTGATATCCCCTTGAAAAACCACTGAATTTTGAGGAACCCTGATGAATAGATGCTTGCACAGCTGTAACTCCTTCCCATGTACGCCGATGTCCACTGTCAAAGAGCTCAGATACCAGGTTGATGTTGCTCTGCTCAGGAGTGTGTATTTGTTGATCTGATGCACAAACCTCTGAAAGATCCAATGTCCTCCATTGCACTTTTGCCTTCGATTTTTTTCCTTTCCTAGGCATAGCTAAGCTCTACAACATTTATAAAAATCAGGTATGTGAAACTGAAGTTTAGCAACTTTTTTTATTACACAAATCAAGTGTTCGAGTATATCACAGAGGTTTAAACTTTTCTGTGTAGATCCAAATAGTAAAAAAGTTAGCTATGGATATAGTCTTCTATATAATGCAATGGCTGGTACGAAATTAAATTACTTCCAATAGTACAAATGAATTTATAAACTTAATCAGGTGTGAGGTGAAAATAATAAGCCAAGTTTGTATACAGTAACTATTTCAGAAACAATGGAATATTCTGGAGTGTCTTTAATATGTTAGTATTCAATTCAGTAGTTGGGTCTCATCCAGTATTCAATAGGTGTACAATTGTACTTAAGTTGCCCTGTACTCTAGAGTAAATACTGAGTCGTACTATGCACCCTGTCGGTTTGCTGGGTACTCTGTACGGTTCGTTATACTCTGTACTTTAGGGACTTTGTACTGTATGAAAAATAAAGATTTTTGTGAAGGGGGGGTAGGGGTGGGGGAAGGAGGGTATAGAACCCCAAGTTAGAGAAAATATATTTGTGGGGGCGTGCTTATGACCCAAGAGAGCAGATAAATGAGAGATAGCGATAAAGGGGAAGGGGGGAACACAGGAACACTCCTTCCTGGGAACCTGCAGGAAGAGACAAAAAAGCAAAATGCAACCATTTCAGTAGCACCTTTTTCTTTTCAATTTAGCAGTGCAGTTGAAAGTTATATTAGAATTATTGTATTGCACTACAGCAATATCTTTGATATTACACAATTTTGTGTAGCCTTAGTTTCTTGGTAAGCCGAACTCACTGCTTTGAAACAGAAAGCATTAAACACGTAAAACACTAGCCAAAAGGTTAAATAGCTTTTGCACAATATTGCCAACATTTAAAATACATGTCACGAATAAGAGTTAGTCCATCAAAGCAGAATTTTTCATCTGAGAATAATATTTTTATAACTAAAACTTGTCACCCATGGTCTACCATAATGTAAATTTCTTGCAAAATGCTCCAAGACACTCAAAACAAATTCCTCAACACCAGATAAATTGACCCAATACTAAATCTTTATCACCCAATTACAAGACTGTTTTAACAGATATTACCTACTGGCACTTTAAATGCTGCCTACAACCATCAATATACAAACTACAACCTTTCAATGCTTGCAACTTTGAGACAGCTGACAGCTTGGGAGACTTCCACATTAACAATTATGTAAAACATTTATTTATTTGTCACTTACTATACATGTAATTGCTAAAAAAACAAAAAACTGTTTGATAGACAGACAGACAATACCAACTATGGTACAAATAATGTAGCCAGATCAGGACCAACACGCATGTAACTTCCAGAAAAATACAAATATAAATTTGTCTTACTTGGTGCATTACGTCTACCAATCAAATAAAGCAGTAAACAAAATCAATACAGGTTCAATTTACTCTTAGGTGTCAGTCTGAATACATAGCCTCATTAACGTGCAGAGCATGTTCCTTGCATGGTGACACCACCCGTGGCGGGTTTTTGAAGAGATGTGAAGACAGCCTGCATTCATAGCATCAAGCAGTGACATGGATGATGGTCACATACCATCCATCTCCAGGCTGAGAAGAATGTTTAAATGGGGTTTAAAAATGTAATATGGAGGGGGAGTAATTTCATGCCCATCTCTGGACAGGCCTCAAACCATTCTCAGTGAATGAAGCAAACAAACCGACCTAGCTTGATCCCTTTCTTGCAATGACAAGTCTGTAAAATACAGCATCCAGGACGGTAAGGAGACATTCTGTGTTACAGTTAACAACTCTTTGCACATTCAACATTTTTTTTATTAGTCATTAATATCCACTATGAGCAATTTACTAAAGCACTCACTTTACAACCTTCCCAAATCTCATCCAAAAAAACATATCAATGTGCATAAAGGACAATGACAATCATTACTGACTGTAAAGCATGGCCACATAATACTCCCCATATAAAAAGCCAAAAAACCTAAACATTAACACCATCTCTCCACTGAGCAAAATATTTACCTAAATAATGCAAATACTACATCAATATAGTATAAATTCCAACAGTATGTAGTGATTGACTGATAACTAGTGTTAACATATTGCATGTAAAGTGTCAATGAATGAGCATTTACTTTTATAAGGAGAAAGTGTTATCTTGTGAGGCGATAAAATGTGTTTTGTAGACACAAGTTAAACAATCAATTTCAGGTTTGTGTAGAGAATGACTTGTTACAGAATTCTGTGAATTGTTCTGCAAAAGAATTAGCATTTGTGTGAAATCAATGACATACTGATGGAGAAATAGGTTGTCTGTTACTGTTAAAAAAGGAACTTTGTTTCAAAACAGTAGGTTAAGCTACCGATACAAACTAATTACCCAATCCAGAACACATTGTGGGAGGTGATTAGGAGATGCCAACTAATAGCAAAAGAAACAAACTACATGCATTTTGTTTAACATTAGGGTGTGACCAGAATCACTCACGTATTTAACAGTGTCACACCATATGCCACAACAATCTAGTTAATCGGCAATGTTTACTTGGAATCAATCTATGATTAACATGTTAGCCATACCTACAGAGGCGTCGGTCGAGACGAACAGGACACAGAACCTGATAATTCATCTGTAGAGGGGCTAGTTTTACATACAGTGGCACCATGTTCAGTTGTTACAATAAACTTAAAAAATGTAGCTTAAAATCAGTGTGTAACTGGGATATCACTCACATTTACCACATATTCACACCATATGCTACAACAATCTACTGAATCAGAAATGTTTACTTGGAATCAACATGTGAAACATACCTATGGAAGCGTTGGTCACACTCTGGAGACGAAACCGGACAGGACCTGAGAAAACAAATGATTTCGTGTTTTGAACTGTAGAGGGGTTCGTTTAACAGTGACACCATGTTCAATTGTTAGAACTAACACAATACTTTCAAGTATTCAAGATTGTACTTCGGAGAAAAAAAATGGTGACAGAGTGGCTTTTGTATAGTCAAGTAAACCGTTTCTAACCTTGGCTAACTTGGGTGGCCCATGCTACAATTTGCAAGAAATCTAAATTAGACCTCATACCAATAGTACAACGTCGCCTCAAACACTTACTACAAACCCACAATTCTAGAACTACGTAACGAACACTAGATCAACTAATTTATCTACAGGCCAAAATAAGTAGATTCTCAATGCTAGATGTTACATTAGCTAGCCCCCGCAAACGTTAGCTTGCCTCCGCTAACGTGTTGTGTTTGCCAGAACTACAACACTTACATCGATCTAACTCTAAGAATCAAGATGTGACTCACTTGCATGAATCAACACCCGTTCAAAATGCTGCCGATATCAGTACATTCTAAAATGACAGCAAGCGAACGCTAACGTTTGCTAAATAGCGTTATCTAACCAAGCAGCCAAGTACACACGATAGCTAAATTGGTTCAAGATAACTTCAGCAATCAAACATGCAAAATGTAACATTAGACATTATCAACTGTTAGTCGTACTTAACTTAAGGTTATAGTGACCAAGTTGGCTCGCATTTGCCAAAACAAAGCCAGCTCACTTGCTAACTTGCTTAGCGTTAGTTAAATAGCATGAGCTGTAAGTCTAACCGAACTACTACGCGCCAGGACAAGTCTACCCTCCAGAAAACAAAGCCATCTCACTTTCTAATAGAAGTCAGCGAATTAGCTTTTGTTTTCAAGATGTCCATAATTTATAAATGGCAACACTAAGCAAAAAGTGCAGGCAAAAGTCAAATAACTAAATACAAGCTGGCTATTAACTGCGTTTGCTTGAAAGTCAAAGGCTAGACTTCAGAACAGGATTACACTTCAGCATGATTATTAAATCATATACAGTATTAAGTGACTAATTGACGGAAAACGTTTGTTGGTAACACCAGCTAAGTTAACACGAACAACCTCAAGTTACTTGCAATAACACTTACACAAAATATGGTGTTAGCTACTTTGGTTAAGGTGCCGTGTACTCGCAGTCTCAGGTGAATCCAAAAGGAATGAAATGTGACAAAGCAATGAATCAAGTAAGATACAAAGCGCGCGAAGACTAATCCGGATGTGTCGTCAGCACCTTCTGCATGGGATTTCTTCATCATAGATATCTATGGAAGCCGATAAGGGACTTTATTCAAATGAAAAACTTGAAAATACAAAGGCAATTCCACAAAAGCATTATCACTTTTCACATTCGTATGTGTTATTTGAGACAAAATGTAAGTGAAAATGCAACCATCCCATTTTCATTTGCATTTTCAAAGGCTTCAATGGACAATCTGTGTCAATATGAAAATTCAAATGCAAAAGCTGGTTGACATTACATTTTCAAAGTCCTACCCTGCCATACTGCGGACAATATTCAAATGTTAATTCAAACTTGAAAATTAAAATGCAATAATAAAAATGTATTCTCATTTCCCATTTGTGCAAGCATTATTTATGTCACAATTCAAATTAAAATGCAGTTGTCAAACAATATGAAAATTAAAAGGAAATCACATTTGCCATTGCATTTTCAAAGACTTCATCTTCAGTACTACGCTGTGCGTGGACAAAATTAAAATGCAAAAAGCGAATCAGCGCTAGGAGACTATTGCATTTGCATTTTCAAGTCACCACGCTCTCTTTGGGACAGAACATGAAAATTCAAATGCAATCTGTCAGTCCTCTCATAAAATATATAAAATGTATTAAACATTTATGTAGGCCTATGTATGTATGTATGTATATATGTTTTAATATGTTGTATGTATATATGCATGCTATCAAAATGTGAGACTTCATTTTTATTAAGTAAGCTATATTTTATTATTAATATTAAATCTACCATTGACAGTCATTGAGCTACAGTTTGATTGGGAGTCAATGAGGCTCCATGGACCATCATGCATTTCTGAACTAAAAGTATAAATTATATCAAGATGAAATATTGCAACTTTAAACAGTATGCTCCACTGAGTATGTAGATACCTAAATCATGTCTGTACCATAAACGGTCACTGAGCTACAATTTGAATGGAAGTCAATTAGGCTTCATTGACCATCATGCATTTCAAAACTTCAAAAGTTTAAATGTTATCACAATGAAACTTTGCAACTTTAATCAGTATGCTCAATAGAGTATGTACATACCTCAATCATATCTGTATTATAAACGGTCACTGAGCTACAATTTGAATGGAAGTCAATGAGGCTCCATTGACACTCATGCATTTCTGAAATCAAAAGTATACATGCTATCAAGATGAAACTTTGCAACTTTGATCAGTATGCTCTCCTGAGTATGTACATACCTCAACCATGTCTGTACTGTAAACGGTCACTGAGCTACAACTTGACTGTAAGTCTATGGGAGAGGCACTTAAACTGTTAAAAACAAAAAATTATGGGATCTATCAATATGATTTTTAGTACGTTGACTAAGCTGGCCAAGCTGAGCGATTTGCAGTTGGAACGGTGTTTGTAACATGAAAGCTAAAAAATATGCTCCGTTAAGCATTTTCTATTGTACCTCATACATCCCATAATATTTTTCTGAAATTGTTTACATTGTATGATCCAGCATGTCAAGCTGAGTATTTTGACGTTTGAACCGTGTGTCTCGCATAAAAACTCAGGGAGATAATCCAGTTTTAGTGACATATGCAAATGAGACACATTTGTATATTTGCATAATTAAAAAAGTATAAATTATATCAGAAAGAAAAAAATTAATTCGTATGCACCATGATGAACTGAACATTAGTACATAGGAACCGTACACTTCAAATAAAATTTGTAGGAGG
Organism: Galaxias olidus; assembly: GCA_026901105.3. Classification (NCBI taxonomy): domain Eukaryota; kingdom Metazoa; phylum Chordata; class Actinopteri; order Galaxiiformes; family Galaxiidae; genus Galaxias; species Galaxias olidus. The sequence goes on from JAPMUY010005804.1 coordinate 32,676, forward strand.
AGTAGCGTTTCAGCTGAGACCTAAAAGAAAGTAGGTTAATTAAGACTAATTAAAAATGTATAAACTGTAAATGAGTAATTCTTAAAAAGCATCAATCTGCGTACCAAGACGCACGCGTGGATATATGAACCGTATGTGTGGCATGTACGGTTGCTGAGCTCTGAGTGACCAACCAAAAAAGTGTGAAAAAGTGTGGAGAAAGGCCATTTTTAGCTGTTTGTTAAATATCATATGTAATATGTTTTGGTAGAAAACGAGCACGATTTTGCCGCGCACCAAGTCTTGAAGTCTTCTTACCTACCTGTTCCCATACTTTTTCACGGTCAAACTTTGATTCATTTTGAAGTAAACCCCTGTACCTACATGACCTTAAGTGGAATAAGCAATCAGTCAACAATTAGTTATTTAAAATACGTGCTATATACTTTACTTGTGCTGCTACCAATTTAAATTTAATCCGTCGGTCGAGGCCTTTCATCTCTGAGTAGTTCAAGGCCTTTGAAAGATTCTCAGGAAAAAAAAAATCGATCCTAGGCAGAGGAAGAACTGCTCACTCAAAGTTTTCCGTGCCTTCGCTTCTTCAGGACCGCTCAAACAAACGCCATTCTCCAATATACTAGTATTTCAGTCGCTACTAACTTAAATCAAATCCGTCGGTCGGGGCCTTTCAACTCTGACTAGTCCAAAGCCTTTGAAAGATTCTCAGAAAAAATTATAAAAAATGATCCAAGGCAGAGAAATAACTGCTCACTCAAAGTTTTCCATGCCTTCACTTCTCCAGGACAGCGGTAAAACACAAGTCATTTTCCACTATAGCTTGCTAGATAGTTTGTTTTGATTTAGAAATCAGTAGCGTGGATTGAAATCCATAAAGCTAGACCTATTTTCATTGTTTTATGTAAGCTTATGGTAATGTCAGTCAGTTTGGCTACTATTACATAGGCCTATAACACATTGAATTTTAACTTTAGCTATGCTGATTGATTGTGAATGTAAGTGACGCTCATCGGTAACGTTATCTGTATCAAGATAAAAGGCGACCTAGTTGTTGCATTCTTGAGCGGGGTAATTTTAAGTAAGCCTATCAAGGCAGTTAAGAATATATTAATGATCAGCGGATATGAAAAACTGTTCATATTTAAAATACTTCTGCTTATGAAGAACTATGCGTGATAAGAGTTTGAGGTAGCATATCAATTGCTGTGAGAAAATCGGGACCTTTCCTTTCATCTTTTGTTTTCCTCTATGTCCACCGAAGTGTTGGTTTCCTTAGAGATCCCGATGAGTGGCATGATCAGTTGTGACGACGGATGCGTGCCTGAAAAATCAGTGCATTAAGAAAATAAGAAAACCTATTTATTAGTCAGATGGTTTATTGCCTTAAGGCTTGCAGAGCAGACTGCAGAAATTAGCAGATCGGCTACTCGTAGACAGCTAAAAATACAAGATCAATACAATACAAGATCATCATCGTAATGATAAATGAAATATAGACTATAATGTAGGAGTTTGTTGGGCAGAGAGCTTTGACTTTTGCAAGATCGATTGGGCGAGAACTGTGGGGGGAGGCAGGGAAAAGATAGTATTTCAACGAGAGAATATGCCTGTTTATTACCACTTTATAGGCTAAATAAGGAGATATGTACAAATAATACTGAGCAATGATCTTGCAATGGGACTTACATTTTACTGAGATGTTTTGAAATGTGTTTTCGACCCGGTGATTACCTGGCACTGATATGAGTGTACAAACGCAAATGCAAGCAGTACTTTGGTTCGGAGCGGTAGAATTGTTGTTGACTAGGGCTGCGCGTCATAAAAAAGCTAAGTTGTTTGACACGTTCGCGGTTTTCAGCATACACGTATTTAATATTTTAGCCTTAAATAAGGTAAACGACCATGTAACTGTAAAGGCAGTTAGTTTTTCAAAGTATCCGTAGCAACATATACATTATTTTTCCCAGACAAAGAAGTAAACTAATGTCAAAGTTGGCCATAGGAGTTTTGAGCTTTCTGAAGACACCGCTTGGCTACACCAAAGTATCAACTAGGTAAAATTAAAAACCTTTTTTCGACACTAAAACTGTCACTTTTAGATCAATTGAAAATGTATTAATTTGTTTTTATTAATAAACGTTTAGTAAGTAACACAAATTTGGAGCATTCACTGTTTAATCACTTGATAAAAAAAAAAAACGTTGGTCCTGTCTATAAATGGACACTTCACCGATTTTCTAAAACGATATAATGTTGTTTGGGATTAAGTAAGTAAGTATATTGAACAAGTTCGAGTCATATTGGATATATATATATATATATATATATATATATATATATATATATATATATATATATATATATATATATATATATATATATATATATATATATAAAAATTCATATTACCAACATAACAATGTTTTTTTGTTGTATAGGCTAAGCTAGCTAGCACTGGTCTCAATTTACCAGAGAACGGGCTTTGGGCGCAAAGAAGTTATTTGCAGCGGGACATTCATCATATTTGATCTAGGCCTAGTTGATGGTTGTCAGATTTAAAAATAAAGTAGATAGGTAGGCATAATTATAATATATATATAACTTTACCATTATATAAGCAGTAACAAGTAATACATTTTATGTGTCCTATTACATATTTTATAAAAATGTCCCACTCGCATGCCATTGTGTGCACAATATGGCTTTAAACTTTATAAATCTGGCTAGGCTATAGGTTTTAAAGAAAGAATGAACAATTAGGACTAGTCCTATATAAAGAAATAATAATAAATACAAAATGGAAGAGAAAGTATGCATGTTAGCAGCTGGCCAGTATAAAATATAATTTCAAATAAAGGCAATTTGCGTGATCATTCATGAAGATTAGGATGATACGTTTTCCAATTAATCCGACCTGGGCTGTTGAAGGAGCCCTTCGCATTGTTAACAAAATCAAGACTGTTAAAAAACTATAGATAGGCACAATATTATTCGGCAAACACAAAAGATAACAAAAAGGGTTATTTTACTGTTATACATTTATTTTTTCAGGATCTCTCGCACTTTATATGGTGTATAAAATATGTTTTGATAAACTAAAAGGCTCGATAAAATGGGACGAAATAACACTGTTTCCGTAATATTTCGGAAATAATCGGTGAAAACCGAGCCAAGGGGGTTGATCTGATGGTTTGAGAAATGCATAAAATAGACACGCAAGTGTATGGGGTCATTACTGTAGCAAAACTATTTGCAAATGCGTGTGGAGAATTGTGTATCTGTATCTCAATCCGTGCGTGCGTAATCAGGTTTGTAAGTGTACAAAAAATATCCGTCTGTATTCAGATTTGCAAGTGTATTGAGAGTTGTATATGTGTAGACAAATCTGTGAATGCGTGCATAGATCTGTAAATGTGTAGACAAATCTGTAAATACGTACGTGGATATTAATGGCTAAAAGTCTAAGTATTTTGCTGCAAGAGCTTAAAATACAGACAAGCATAAATTGCAACTCACGCGGGCCTCTCAATTGGATGTGTTTTTACACGTGACTTTTGCTACCTTCAGCCGTTGCAGAGATCTGCATTCTCAAGATCCGTGCGTGTGTAGCGATTTGTCTGTGTCGAGATTCGTCTGCGTGACAGAGATCCGTCCGTGTTGTGATTCGTCTGTGTCGATGTTCGTAGGTGTGTCTCAGTAGAAAAGTATGAAACATGAACGATATGCTAATGGTCGATTGTTTTGCAATTTGTTGCAATATTTCTAGTGATGTTAACGTTTTAAGTTATTGTTCTCGAACGCAGTATTAATTTAGCTAAGTTAAGGTAAAGTTATACTTCGGCTACTAATGAAAGTGTAAACCGTTGAATCTCCAACTATCCAACTTTCCTTGCTCTTTAATAAGTGAGCAAGAGAAATTTGAAAGACAAATACTAAAGAAATTGTAGAAGAGTTGTGAGGGGCACAACTGGCCATTTTATATTGGCATGGCGAATGTTATTTTAATAAACACATACGTGTCTTTTTCATCAGAAGTGCGTATGATTCTACTGTAAGCCTGTGGGGCTATATGGTTATTTATATCAGAATTAACAAAAATTATAGGGCCGAACCTAGCACTGCATGGTCTACAGTAAAACCAATAGTGAAGTAGTCTATAGTAACTAGACTGCAGCAGCTTTTGATAATGCATAAGTAGCCTATAGTGCAAATAATTACATTGTATAGTCAGTAGGCCTAGTGCAGCATATGGCATGATATCTTAATGTGACGTTTAAATGTAACTTCACAAAACCATCTCTTAAGATAAATAATAATTTTATTTATGGGTAAATGTCCAAGCAAAATGAAAATAGCAAAAGTCATCCCAATTTACAAAGCTGGGGAGAGATTTACACTTTACTTTACAAATTATAGGCCTGTGTCTTTACTTTCCCAGTTCTCCAAGGTGTTAGAAAAACTCTTCATAGATAGGTTAGATAGCTTTATTGATAAACATGAATTGTTGAGTGAGAGTCAGCATGGATTTAGAACAAATAGATCCACAGGTATGGCACTGATTGAGTTAATCGAGGAAATTACAAGTAGTATAGATAAAAAGAAATATGCAGTGGGAGTATTTATAGATCTAAAAAAAACATTTGATACCATTGATCATGAGATATTGTTCCAAAAATTGGAAAAGAGGAGGAGTGGTACTAAATTGGTTGAAAGTTATTTAAGAAATAGGCAACAATTTGTAAGAATAGGAGAACATAAGTCGGGATGTATGAACATTACTTGTGGGGTGCCACAAGGGTCAGTATCGGGGCAAAACATTTTCATATTATATATAAATGACATATGCAGGGTATCAAAGAGCCTCAAATGTGTTTTATTTGCTGACGACACTAACATATTTTGTTCTGGGGAGAATTTACAGCAGCTTTTGGAGGTGCTCACAACTGAATTAAGTAAAATAAAATGGTGTTTTGATAAAAACAAATTATCATTAAACTTGAACAAAACCAAATTTATACTGTTTGGAAATTGTAAAATAAACTGTTATCTACAAGTAATGATAGACAATGTCAATATAGAAAGAGCATATGAAAATACATTTTTGTGTGTGATTATAGACCGCAAAATCTGCTGGAAACCTCACATAAGATATGTGAGAGCCAAGTTGGCTAGGAGTGTTGCTGTTTTGGGAAGAACAAGGCATATATTAGATCATAAATCATTAAACATTTTGTATTGTTCCCTTGTTTGACCATATCTGAACTATTGTGTCGAGGTGTGGGGTAACACATACAAAAGCAACTTACATTCATTATGCATACTACAAAAAAGGGCTATAAGATTTGTACACAATGTAGGATTTCGTGAGCACACCAACATGCTGTTTTTAAAGGCACAGACATTGAAGTTTATGGATCTGGTAGAATCAAAGACTGCACAAACAATGTACAAGGCAACAAATAATCTACTTCCTGCCAATATACATAAAATGTTTTCTGACAGAGAGAGGGGTTATGATTTAAGAGGGAAATCACAGTTAAAAAAACGTTGTGTTCACACCACTCTGAAGAGTATGTGTGTATCAATTTATGGGGTGAATATGCTGAATGGTTTAGATGTCACACTTAAACAAAGTGCAAATCTATTGCAGTTTAAAAAAAGGTTGAAAAAATTGTTCTTGAGAGGTATAGGGAGGATGAATGCTATGTATGTATGGGTAATTAATGATTAATGTGGCTGTAATCTTATTATTGTACTTTATATGAAAAGTGTGTGTTGCGTTTTTATTGAAAGGACAACCACACATGTAAATACGATTTGTAAATAATTGATCTATTGATTTGTTAATATCAATGGAGACACTTGATTTTTATTTTAGGTAAGGGGTAGGAAATAATAAGTTTATACTTCTTCCTACTCCTTTTCGAACAAACTATGATTGAAAATTATGTGAGTGTGCATATTATTTTTTTTACATATATAATATTTACTTTTTTGGATTATTGGTTATATGTATTGACTTCTCTATTTTATTATTATTTTCTTTATTTTATTATTATTATTATTATTGTTAATATTTTTGTCTTAGCTGATTTCACGCTGGAAACGTTTGTTCGAAATAAACTAAACTAAACTATTCAGTTCGTCAACGTCTATGGACGGATATTTATGGGGGTTCGTTCGCATTTTGGTCTGGTTGTGAAACTGCCCGGCGTAAACCTTTATTTGCCTTTCTTATATGGCTGTGCTCTTCGACACACTACATCCAATCAAAGGTTAAATTCTGGCGGCTAAAATCAGTCCGCGGTCACGTTACGCTGTATTGTAGCACCCGGTGAGCAATAGTTATTATTAGCACCCAGTGTAAGCATGGATTAAAAATGAATGAATTGATATTGCATATTGCATATGAATGTATGGCAGTTTAGGGCTTCCATATGAATGCAATAAATCATTTGAAAGTTGTGTTTGAGAATGTAAACTAACTGAATACCCATTACTAATGGAATTAGTTAGAATATCTAAGAGAAAATAACTTGGGAGCGAAACAGCAACACCAGATACCATTAAATTGCAGCCTTGGCAAATGTAACGACAAACGTAGCCTATATTCTATAGCCTAGTTAAGATGTAGCCTAGTTCAAAGCTTATTTACCGGCTCATGTGACATTATTATAAACGCGTTGATTGGATGTTACATGTCGAAGTGCACTTTGGGAGTCACAGAAATTTCAACTGAGACACAGACGAATCGCCATACGGAGGAATCTCGACACAGACAAATCGCTACACACGCACAGGTCTCGAGAATACAGATCTCTGCCACGGCAGAAGTGCAGTAAAAGTCACGTGTAAATACACATCCAATTGAGAGGCCCGCTTGAGTTGTAATTTATGCTTGTCTGTATTCTAAGCTCTTGCAGCAAAATACTAAAGACTTTTAGCCATTAATATCCACGTACGTATTTACAGATTTGTCTACACATTTACAGTTCTATGCTCGCATTCACAGATTTGTCTACACATATACAGCTCTCAAAACACTTGCAAATCGGAATACAGACGGATATTTTTTATACACTTACAAACCTGAGTACGCACGCACGGATTGAGATACAGATACACAACTCTCCACACGCATTTGCAAATAGTTTTGCTACAATAATGACCCCATACTGGTATTCTCCAATAGGAATCTATTGAGCACAGGCCGCGTTGTCTCCCGTACGCAAAAGTGGCATAATGTGTTTGAATACCACGCCGAATGCGTTAAGGATTCCGCGTGGTATACGTGCGACTCAATGAGATCAGGTTGCCAATACGAATATATTATACTGTATATATAATATTACAAATGTGACCACATTTTGTGTGTCACATTCTTTCCCATTTTAGTTAACAAGCTAACATTCAGGTCATGCTGCTAACGTTATTCAAAACAGTGAGTACTTGAAAGTATTGGGTCAACGTTTGTGAGTCGGCCAAGCTAATAGTAAGTAAAGTTATTTTGTTAAGTAGTTTTTTCCACGTTTTATTTTAATAGTACATCCCTGATTGCAACTACATTGATGTATTATTATCTAATCAGAATATGACCAAAGAGAACCTAGATGCAGCAGTATCAGAGACCAGACGGATATTTGTATGTAAGGGGTTTCCTAATCCTGGCCTCTAGTGTCAGATGGTTTCAAGAGGATTAGGGATTTTACAGCTCACTGGGAGGGAGAGGAGCCTAATGGAGAAGCCAGAATCACAAAGAAAGCTTGGCAGTGCTCTCTGTTGCTGTCTTAAAGGTTACTCTACAACACAGAAGCCCAATTATTTTGAAATTCTGTATCAACAAAATTGTAATTATAGCAATATTGACCAGAAAAATATATAGATATAAATGAAGAAGTACATGAACATAATTTGTCATGAATGGTGTGAACTAATGGTTTATTGACCTATTCTCCAGGTTCATTCAGATGGTGCCTCGATATTTCTTCTACAATCTTCTGCCAAGTGAGAGCAAGGACACTCTCCAGCACTTTTTGGACCATGGAACATCTGAATGCAAAGGAAAAGTAGGCAGCTCCTACTTTAGAGAATGAAGGCCAGGAAGAACAAGCCTATAAGCGGTGTCATACAGTGACAGAGTGGAATCATATATCAATATACTTACAGTGCACACATTGCGATAACAGTTTATCTTTTGTGGTTATGTAAAAGTGAACCCTCTTCATTAATGTCTGTGTCCTGTAAATCTGTATTAGTTTTTATGCCCTATACCAGTATTTTATTTTAAATGTTTGAACCAGTTCGTTTGTCAGTCGGACACAGTACCATGCATTGTATACTTGACATTAAATACAATAATATTAGTTTATCATTTAAAATGTATTAATATATGAAAAAGCACATGTTGCCTGTATCGACTGACTTTGTTTTAATTTTTAAAAAGTATTAAATACACTTCTTCATGAACTTCTTAAGAAAATTAGT
>JAPMUY010005807.1:0-41238 GCA_026901105.3 Galaxias olidus
TGAGGTTTTCTGTTATTTTGTCCTATTTATTGTTTGCTTCACAATTTAAAAAATCACATCTTCAAAGTTGTAGGCATGTTCTGTGGATGAAATGATGCAAACCTTCAAACAATCCATTCTAATTCCAGGTTGTGAGGCAACAAAACATGAGACATTCCAAGGGGGGTGAACACTTTTACAAGGCACTGTCTATGTGGCATTTTAATGGTAAAAAAAACAGAACCAAACCCTTGCTGCTTTAAATAGTTAGTCCCGAGTAGAGGCTTAGTAAAGTCTGAAAGCATAATACTACTCACATCTTTCTGACAGCTTTCATCTGCACTTCCTCTACAAAGGTTTTTTTTTAAACGAAAATTGTGGTAGAGTGTTTTCTACCTTCACTGGTGTCGTCATTGAATGCTGTTACCAGAAATGACTACATAGAGCATGGTCTTCCTTTTAGAAATAGTGTTATGCCAACTTGGGTCTAGCTGTTCAAGCAACACAACTTAAACCGTTTAAAAATGGTTTCATAACAATCTAATGCATGACAAATGCAAATAATTGTATGCCAAGTAGAGACACAGTCATTTTGGTCAATGCTTTATAAACATGCTTTATAAACAGTGTGCTTAATTTGCCAAGAATTATTTTATAAAACATAAAGTACAAAATGGTCTGGAATCTTTCCAAGTACAATGGTTTCCATACCAGACAAGTTGACATCAATAAAGGACATGAATGAAGTAGCATGAATCACATCATTTCAATAAATATTTTAAAAGCAAAACAGAAGCTAGACAGACATTGTTATTATTCCCACAAGCCAATAAGCGGGAGGGGTAAATATGCAGTGCTCTCGTTTGAGGTTTTCTATCATGTTTCGAGGAGATCCTGATATGGTCCTTTCAAATGTGTGCTTTACCACCTACGGCCAGCAGGGAGCAGCAGAGACTTAAAACGATGAACGGGCAGCTATTATAAAAGCATACCTACCTAGTGATAGTTGGATGACTGACTGGCTTGGAAAGGTATGAAAAACGGCATAATATATTTCAAGTACTTTAATCACAATATGGCTGGATATCAAGGTTCTTTTAAAGATGCTACAATTAAAGGGCGTATTCTGCGCAATTTGATGCAAGCTTTAAGGTATCACTTGAAACCGATGGAGAACAACTTGGCGCAAGGGACCTTGATTTAGAAGTCATTCGCGCTAAGCTATCCCTAAAGGCTTCAAGTGAAACGTTTAGCATTCAAGCTAAACGGGAAAACGTACTGACAAACAGTCAGATTGATGTAAATACTATCTGGACAAGTCGGAAGTATTCAGAGGTTTTGGAAGTAGGCCTAGGTGTTATGTAGGCCTTTTGTACAAACACAAAGTGGCCAGGGAGAGGGTTAACAGTTTTTGCCAAGAAACCAAACAAATATTTATCCAACACTATGTAAATATTTCACATAGCCTATTTTTTCAACTTGGATCAGCTCCTGTGAAATCATCTTTTAATTTAAAACATAATTTATCTGCTGTGTTCTACAGTACTGAGTTATGGCTGCCAGCTCCTGTGATTTGGGCTTTTAAGTCCCTCCAGCAACCCTCTCTCTCACTCTCACTTTCTTTTGCACTCTCTCTCTCTCTCTCTCTCTCTCTCTCTCTCTCTCTCTCTCTCTCTCTCTCTCTCTCAGTGTGACCCCTCTGACAGCATTCCAAGGTTTCTGTCGCATTAGCATTTCCGCCCGCGTCTCCTTTGCTGGGGTCATGATGAGAAGCACGGCCCTGCCTCCCCTGCTGGTCATCGGGTGTCCCACTGGAAAGTGATCCAAAACAGAGCCCGCGGATGTCCTTCATCCGTCTTTTTGAAGAGGACACTGTGGATTTGTCCCAGTGACTGGACACGGTCTGTATGCTTCGAAAACACGGGTCTGACAGAGAAGAGAGCACTGGATATTACCATTCATCAGAATGACACTGTGGCAGCTGTACTACTCTGAACGAACTCCTGACAGATCATCTTCTACGAGTATGACCACAAGGACCGCAATGTCAACGATTACAAAATATATTTGACATCTATAATCTCTATCTATACTATACAGTGAGGAGTCCTTGATGTTTTGGGGGACAAAAGGCATCGGAACAAATAATTGCATTTACATATATTATTAATTCATAATGAGACCACACATCTGTCCACATACATAGACACACACAACACAAATCAAATCAATCCATTTTTTTTTCTGGAATACAGTACTACAGATTATTTTCAGATGCACAAGACAACCATCTCGGATGATATTACTTATGAAAGCGACAAACTATGCCAGTTGCAGGACGAGACTGTTCATTTGAAATCAGGGTGTGTGCATTGTTTGGTTGCTTGTTGAACAGCTACAGCCAAAACGTCAGGGGTGTCCTATCATCCTCGCTTCTAGTGGCCCTCAAAAAGACCACTTGTCTCCCATGGGGTGTGGCATTCAAAGCTGTTTAATGGCAGAGGAGATAAGACCTATCTGCCAGGGCTCTTTAGTAAGTGAGTCCAGTCGTACGGTGCCTTCGGGTGGTCTGCGTTGGCAGTGTTATGCAGTGACAGTGCACACTTTCTCAGCTCGCAGCCTATATCTGTCAGACTGCTGTGAGGAAAGCCTCTTTCGGCGCAGCTGGGTTCCTAACGAATACCATTATATCAAATTACAACCTAATAGAATTCTGTGATTCTGGCTGCTGGAGAGTGACTCTCCACAGTGAAAAGCAATATTCAAATGAGTATTGGCAAGTCCTTGGCGTTCAAAGTGCAGCACCCTGTGATTATTTTCTTTTCATGAGAGAGGCTAGATGGCTTCAATCTGCTTTGGTGGGGCGGTGGAGTCTACTCAAAGGGGACTGGGGTGAAGACAGCTTGAGCTGTTGACGTCTCCCTCTGTGATTTAATGGTTCAAAAACGGACAGTTTGACATCTCGGGACTATAATCCTCTGACTTTGGTCCTGCACAACATCACAGAAAACCACATACAGTAGCAGTGTAACATTCAAATGGAATTTTTTTTTATCAATCACTACCAAATACGTGACGCTTTCTGTCTACAAATTGACTTTGTCGATGTCCACATGGAGCTCCTGTAGACCTTATCAAAACAAGTCCGGAGTCTACAAGTTCCTACTTACATGTTCCGGTCTGCTCCCAAAACGTCAGCAGGGTGAATCAACCCAAGAGTTCGTATCCTTCAAATCATTTTCATGTTGAACTTGCGGGCGCCCCCCTGGCCCCCGCTTGCCGCGGGGCCGTCCACTTTCCTGAAGGAGTACTCCACGGAGAAGTTGTTCTTGTGCTGGCCCCGCCCGCGGCTCCAGACGAACAGCAGGATGAAGCAGAAGAGCACCACCCCCAGGAAGGTGATGCAGCCCATGGCCGTGGACACCAGGATGGTCTTCAGGTCCAGGGTGAACTTCAGGAAGACCCGCGTGTCGTTCAGGTTGGTGTCGTTCAGGTCGCCCGTGTAGTACGTGCGGTTGGCCATGAGGGCGGCGTCCAGGGGCAGCCCGCTCACAGTCAGCGTGGCGAAGTAGGTGTCGTTGCCACCGGCGTTGCTGGCGATGCAGATGTACGTGCCCGTGTCCATCACCTGCGCGTAGCGGATCTCCAGCGTGCCCTCGGGCAGGACCGTGACGCGCCCGCCGCTCCTGGTCGTGATGCGCCGCCGCTGCGGGGAGATCCAGAATATGACGGGCGTGGGCTCGCCCTCGGCCTGGCACGCGAAGGACACCACCTGGCCCTCCCGGGCCGTCACCTGCTGCAGCTTGCGGTTGCGGATCTTGGGCTTCTGGCAGGTGAAGTGGTCGAAGAGGGCCGAGTCCGAGAAGGCACTGAGGGCCCGCCCCTGCACCTCCAGTGGCGTCTCGCAAACGGGGGAGGCGCCATCAAAGTTAAGCGTCTTCCGGCGCTGGAGGATCCAGAGGAGGCGGCAGTCGCAGGCCAGCGGGTTCCCATCGAGTCGCAGCGTCTCCAGGGTGTTGACGGACTGGAAGGCGCCCTCCTCCAGGCTCACCAGGCTGTTGGCGGACAGGTTAAGCAGGCGGATCTGCCGCAGGCCGCCCAGCGCATACGGCTGCGCCGTGACCAGGTTGGTGTTGACCAGGTGCAGCTCCTTGAGGCGGACCAGGTCCCTGAGTGCCCAGGACTCCAGCACGGAGATGGGGTTGTGGGACAAGTTGAGGCTGATTAGGTGAGCCAGGTTGCGCAGGGCAAAGGAGGGCACGGACGTGATGTTGGTGTGAGTGATGGACAGCCAAGAGAGGTTGAGGCCCTGCAGGCTGTGGGGGGAGATGTGCTCCAGGAAGGGCCAGTGGTCGATTTCCAGGCCCCGCAGCGTGCCCAGCTTGCGGAAGTTCTGGTCGTCCAGGGAGGCAATGCTGAGGTAGCGCAGGCGCAGGATGACCAGGCTGCGCAGGTAGGAGAGCGACTGGCTGGAGATGGAGGTCAGGTTGCACCGCTCGATGGTGAGCTCCTGCAGTCCCACCAGGCCCAGGAAGGCCTTGTTGGAGATGTAGACCAGGTCGTTGTCCCCCACCTCCAGGTTCCTCAGGCTCTTCAGGTCCTGGAAGGTGAAATCCAGCAGGATGACAATCTTGTTGCCGCTCAGGTCCAGTGAGGTCAGGTTGGAGAGACGGGAGAATGCCCCCATGGGCACTAACTTGAGCTGGTTGGCCCGCAGAGAGAGCGAGCGCAGGCCCTGGAGGCTGGAGAAAGCGTTGGGCTCCAGCACGCTGATGGTGTTGTCGCTGAGGTCCAGCTCCTGGAGGTGGGGGTAGGGGAGCAGGTCGTCTCGCTCCACCCAGCGGAGCTTGTTCCCGTTCAGGTCTAGCACGCGGGTGTCCGGGGAGATGCCGTCGGGGAGGGCCGACATCCTCCTGCCACGGCAGGACACCGACCTGGGCCTGGCTGCGCACTCACAGCGCTGGGGGCAGCTCTGGGCCCTGGACGAGAGCAGCACAGTTGACAGCAGCAGAATCAGGCCTGGCAGGAGACGTCCCAAGCCCAGGGCTTCGGACCACGCCATGGCCACCCTGCAACCACCACCACCTCCGCCTCCGCACCAGGGCTGACTCACTGGGCCAGACACCTGCACACAAGAAAGAGTAAAGAGAGAATTTGTGAGAAATTGAGAGAGGGAGAAAGGGTGTGTGTGTGTGTGTGTGTGTGTGTGTGTGTGTGTGTGTGTGTGTGTGTGTGTGTGTGTGTGTGTGTGTGTGTGTGTGTGTGTGTGTGTGTGTGTGTGCGCGTGCGTGTGTGTTTGTGTGTGAGATAATTGATATAGATGGAAAGAGGAGAGAGACAAGGGTAAGAAGAGAGGGGGTACACAGAGGGCGAGCCAGACAAATGAATGCATCTCAGTTTCCCCCTCAGCAGCAGCGATCAAACACTGTAAATGAGTGGAATTACAATGACAGACTTTAATTAACCTCTCACAGAAGTGATATGAAGCCCGATCCTCTAAGGTCTGCGCACAGAGGAGTCAGCCTGGAGTGGTTCTGCTGTCTTTAAACACGGGGAAAGGGTGGAGGAATACATACAAGCAGGCCGGCATAGAGTTTGTGCGAGAGATCCTCAGAGATCCTCGGCCTCCCCTGTGTAAAGACGCTGGGGTGAAATGGGATGGGCCACAAATGAAACGCCAGATGAACTCATGTCTAGCTTTACTTACTTACACCCCAAGCGACAGCTGACTTTGCTTTGCATCTCAGCTTCTCAGTAAAGTCGCCCCCCTCACACACACACACACACTTATCGTCAGGCCAGACTACAACACTGCGTCCCTGTAGGTCCAGCCATCTCATCATCGTCATCAAGGTGGTTGAGATGAGGGAGAGGCCTGCTGGCCCTTTTGCCTCCCTACCTGTAGGTTACTGGCCATATGCCTCGGTGCTAATCCCTTTCAGAAAACCGTTGTTGTCTCTAAACGACACAAGGACAACGCGAGTGATAGCGCCCCCACCCCCGCAAAGAACATATTCCGTAACGTTGACGATAATTGAATGGCGGGCTTATGGAAGCCTAAAATGTATTAAAAACCCATGAGAGCTGTCACTCCCATTAGTTCACGCCAGAGGATCACCCAGAGCCATGTGTTGTTTGTATCAGTCAGGCACGCTCACGCCCACGCGCTCGGTCCCTCAATGTTTCTACCTCCACAGGCTCTGAATTAAAACGCACTCATGTCACAGATGAGCCAAGCGCTCCTTTGAGAAAGTGTGGCCTCTCATGAATTTTGCAACAGGACTCAAATGACCAAAAATCTTTTATTCAAAAAATAATGCTATCACTGGCCACCGACTATTAAAAAGGTTACGTAAGAAGAGTAAAAAAAGTGCCCCCACTATTTTAGCTGTATATTCCACAAGCACACATCAAGCTCCGATAGAAAAAAGAATGCTATCACTGGCCACTGACTATTAAAAAGGTTACGTAAGAAGAAAAAAGTGCCTCCATTCTGCTAGCTGTATATTCCACAAGCACAGGTCCAGTTCCAATAACCATTGGCTTCAAATGGGCCAACAATGGGGGAACACCCTTGTACTATATCTACAGAGAAACACGTTAGAAGAACAACCTTTGGCTGTGGAGGGAGACAAGGGGAGCCCAGAGGAGACCGGCAGTTGGTCTCTTGCTCCCACAAGCTGCTTCTGCTGCTATGGCCCTTTCCTATGACTGTATCAGTCCTTATATGTCTCTCATATTCATATTTACATATGCTCTGATTGAGAACCATCTTGACGCAGTGACTGAACAGCAGCATTCCAATACAGAAAACGGTTTAAAGTGAGATGTGTGTACTGTAGCCTTTACATTATGACATGCAGACTGAAAGTTTTTCATGTGCTTTTTAAATTAGTTTAGATGCCCGTTTCAAAGCTGTCTTCTTAAAGCAATTACCGAGCAAAAGCATGGAGACGTTGAGTACTGCATTGCATCACATACTGCAACGCAATGCGAACGATCGTTTGGCAGAAAAAAAGGGATTCCTCTTGACGTGCAGAAGGATTTTTATGAAGCACTGAGCCTCTAAGGCCTCGTCAGCAGGGCTTAGCAGCCTGTTGCCACGCGCACACACACTAGGACACCCACCAGTTGAGAGGAAAAAAACAGACCTGCACTCACCTGCCGGGTTAAAAGCTCAGCATCCCCCGTTCATTAAATCCTTGGGTTGGCGTTGCGAAGACATTGGCATTTCTGCTGAGCAACCCTGCCTTCCTCCTTGGACCCCCTCCCTGCCCGCCCACTTCGACCCGGCCACCCCTAGACTCCCCCCTGGAGAGGTCTCAGATAGCGCTGTCACAGGTTGTGGCTCGTCCCTCGGGGCTGCAGGGTCTGTGGCCGTCCCTCAGCAGACGGTCGCAGCGGCAGGTGCTGAACACGCTAAGTTGCGGGACTGTAAAGTTGAATTTGCACCTACAAGAGCATTCGCCTATGCATTTGAATTGCTCAAGTTTTATATAGCGTCCTGGTGAGGCTACGTCCTGGTATGTTCGGACACTACGAGGCCCGCATAGAAAACTAAAGGCCGGTATGGACATGTCCAGATGGCGCTCTGCTCAGCTCTTCTGTGACTGTTTTAGCCCACCAGGTTAATCCCCAGCTCACCAAACGTTCTGTGGTAACCTGCGATGCCCGGACAGTAAAAGTAAGCAATAGGAGTCCAGTGTCACTTGGCACTGCTCCAAACCCGGGGTCCATGTTAAAAAAAAATCATGAATAATATATGTGCAGTCATTGTGCCTATAGCGGGCCCACATTGCAGGGATATAGATATGGGCCTGGCTCTCCTGCGAGTTGGCCAGCGGGCGCGTGGCGCCGCAGAGCCTGGAGCCTGATATATCCGGACACCATAGTGGGCGGACACTCCGACCCCGACTGCCTGCTGGTCTCCGACCGCGGCCCAATGACATCGCCCGGGCATGCGGGCAGGAGGGGGGCGAGGGTGGGTGGGGGGGTTGGGGCGACGCACCCAGTGTGACTTCACCAGGCACTAAAAGAGCCACGCCAAGGTGAGGCTAGCAACAGGGACGAATTTAGAACGTGGAGTGTGGGCCGCGAGGGAGAGCCAGTAGAGGAGAGGGGCACCGTGAGATTCACCCCCTCTCCTCCTCCTCCTCCCCTCTCACGGTCAGTTACGTCGCTCTCCAACCTCAGCCTCTATCATCATCCGCCTCCTCCGCTTCCGTGTCCACCTGTGTTTGCGTAGCGGCTTGTAGCGAGGCAAGATTAGACAGGAGCTGTTTACCCAAACACTCTCCTTTCCCACAGACCTATTTAAAGTTACGGGCCGTGTGGTGGCAGGGGGGACATTAGCAGGGGACCGTACAGAGGGCACTGATAACGCTCTGCCAAACCGAGCGCATTGCACACGCACACAGGCACACTCACACATGCATCAGCCTTCCCTCCACGGAGCCAGTGAATTAATAAGCGACTGAAGTGTAGTCGAGAGAGAGAGAGAGAGAGAGAGAGAGAGAGAGAGAGAGAGAGAGAGAGAGAGAGAGAGAGAGAGAGAGAGAGAGAGAGAGAGAGAGAGAGAGAGAGAGAGAGACAGAGAGAGAGAGACAGAGAGAGAGAGAGGGAGAGAGAGAGAGAGAGAGAGAGAGAGAGAGAGAGAGAGAGAGAGAGAGAGAGAGAGACAGAGAGAGAGAGAGAGAGAGAGAGAGAGAGAGAGAGAGAGAGAGAGAGAGAGAGGACAACATGTGTAGGTTGAGCAGGCGTGCAGCGAGACAGACTGCAGGCTTTACGAGGCTGTTTACAAGCGCTCTGGGAAGCCACGCACCTCTCACACCGCGGAAGGAGGGACACATACCCAGACGTTTGAAACCCACCCTCCAGGGTTCGGCGCTTTTGGAACGCTTTGATGGAACAGTCGAACATGCACGGAAGGGTGGCGAGGGATGCTGCCGGAGAGGGGGGCCGTGACGCAGGTGTGGGCTCCCCGCTGAGAGCTGAGCTGAGCAGGGCTGAAAGCTGAGCTGAGCAGGGTGGGTGGGTGGGTGGGTGTAGCCGTCTCCTCTCCAGGGAGCCAGGGAGGCAGGCAGGCAGGCAGCAGCAGCAGTATCCCCATGCAGCTAAACCCTAAGCCCCTCAAACTGATGGGCTTGCATTGATTTCAGCTTCCACAGCGCCCATTCACGCTTTACATAAGCAGTGGAAGAACGCGGTATGTGGGTGTGTGTGGGGGAGGGACGGGGACATGGGTGTGTGTGCGTGTGTCTGTGGGGGTGGGGGGTGTATCCTTCCTCTGGAAACACACCACTCATCAGCCCTGAAGAGGAGCCGTCAGCAGTCTGTCTCCGTAGTGAGACCCGGCAGCACCCAGCCTGACCCAGCCCAGCCTAAGATGGGTCCTCTGGGGGGTCCCCAGTCCCGACGGCCACCCTGGAGCTTTGTACTGGATCGCTGTATCACACTGGGCGGGGGGGGAAGACCCCCACCACAGGCAAGGACGTAAAGCCACCGAGGGAGGACAGTCTGACTCAGGCGGTGATGCAGAGGACGGTGTGTTTGTCTGTGTATGTGTGTGTGTGTGTGTGTGTGTGTGTGTGTGTCAGGGGGGTGGCTCCCGAGGACGGGCTGGGTGGCAACTGTGGACACCGCGGTGAGAGGGGAGGTCAGAGGGAGATGGATGAGGGGCACCTTGCCTAAACACCGAACATAAGCGTGTGGTTTGTGGTTGTCTATGAAAGCTGAGAGCACTCTATACAAGCATAATGGCTACAGAGTCAATAATGTCAATGAGCACAGTAAACGTTATTGTAAGCTTTTACATAGCGGGGCCCATTACGCGCGCCATTAAAGGTCTTTAATGAAAAACAACACAAAGGAGCCGGGACTACAAATGGGACTTGCCCGCCATGAATGATGGATGAAGGAGAAGCGCTGGGGGCCTGAGCAGAGGGCCCGGCGCTGCCGACAGCTGGCGGTGAATTATTGAAGACGTGAGGGACCCCGGGTGTGACCCACTGACACAGAGAGCGGGGCCTAACCTAGAGCTCCACTCCCCTGGAGGCACACTGGAGGTAAATAACGCGCCCCGCGGCCACCTCGCCCACAGCGCTGAGTAAAGACTGTTAATTAGCCCGACGGAGGTGCAAATTGAAACTGAAAAGGCGAAAGAAGTTCCTTCCTCTGGTGAGTAAAAGAAGAAAAAAGAAATGCACTCCGTTCACCACTAAACTCCGGTTTGATCATTCTTTCATGATACCACTCAAACTGAAACCCGTTCGGGGGCCTAAGGTCGGATGACTATATTATGCTTGAAAGCACAAAGAAACAAAAAGGTGCAATGGCGATGTCTTGACTTCTACCTTAGTGGCCTCGTGTTTTGGAGTGTTTTGAACTGACTGGGGAGGCGGACTCGACGCAAACTCTCCCAAACAAGCCCCGCCCTCCCAGCGCAGTCAGTCCGAGTTAGCGGCATGAGGCCATGTCTCGGCGGAACATTAAGCTAGACGCCAGTCTCCCATGACCCCGCGGTCTGTCACCGTAACACGCTGTGACACATCGTCGCGCAGTCACAGCCACTGACTCAATGCAGCCAGCCAAGGGTTCCTAACGCACAGCCCACAGAGCCATCATACCAACTCACAAACCCACACACTGCTTACCAGCACGACCAACACAACGACGGGGATTCATCTGAGCTCTCCGTTCAGCGTGCGCCCGCTGCCACAGACCTGCAGCTAATGCATTTAACTTTCAATGGTCCTCGGGGGCTCCTTAAGAACGGACCAGACCGCTAATGGAGGATGGAGGGATGACGAACAGGACACTCTTTACAGTTGCGTCCCTGACAAGACCTTCTTCCGCGGGTCCCTGAGACACCGGTGTCCGCGGTGCTCTGCGTGTTTTGTCCTGGCCGTGACGAGAGGCACAACATGGCTGTCAGAGGGGAGCGGCGGCGGCGGTCGCCCGGCCGTGACTAGCCCTCGCCAAAGAGGTCGGCCATGTCGTGGCACCTCACGGCATTCGGGCACCGTCCGCCCAGCCACCTAAAACGACAGCAGCCTACCAGCGTCTGCCTGTCTCTGTGTGTCAGTCTGGCCGTGCTTGTCTCCGAGGACCCTCTCAGGCCGGTTACACAACCTCTCCAGGGAGCAGAGAACAGTGAGTGGTAGCCAGCGGAGGTCATCGCCGGGCAAGTGATTTGCTCGCGCAAATAAGCAGCTAACGTTGTCGGCTCGCTAGCACCCAAAAGGATGTTACAGGCTGTCAATCTGGGAGAAAAACAGGCAAGCCAATGACTTGGAAAGAGTGTACGGCCCTGTGCCCTGCATGCTCCTATGGGACTAGAAGCGCAATGCACAGTCCAAGTGACTGAGCGACTCTTGCGAAACTCTTGCGGAGCCTGTTACCTGGTTCCATCGTGCGGAGAAATAGATGACCAAAGGAGTCACGCGGCCGATGGTTTGTCTGTCTGGTCCCTGATCTCCTCAGCCGGCAGCACATCGGCGTGGCAACAAAGCAACAAGCGTTCACGCCACACTCTCCTGAACACCTCAAGTCAGTGCAGATGTACTTCCTGAGCCAGGTCTAGCAAACTGACCGTGGATGGACGCGTGCCTCCTGATCAGAGGCACGGGGTACCGGAGTTTCCCCTGAACGGACAGGGAGCTTGGAGCTAGCCGGGGGAAGGCAGAGAGAGAGAGAGAGAGAGAGAGAGAGAGAGCCCTGGCTGTGCTGTGGAGGTGAGCTGCTGGAGCGCGAGGCAGGCGGCTCACTTGGCATCCACCCTTGCTTGGCTGGCCTCGCTGCCGTGTCACAAGCCATCACTTCACCCCGGCAAGCCAAGGCCCGCTGACTTCAATCGCTGTCGGGTTGGACCGAGCTCCGAGCCGGGGTGTGCGAGGTCACCGGAACACTCCGCCACACACACACTCGCACACCCGCACGCACGGAGAAACACACGCTCTTGCGAGCATATTCGCGTTGCTCCCTCGAATGCGCGTGACACCCCTTGAGTTTATTTTTCCTCCTATAATACCTAAGACAAAGAGAGGACAAGATAACAGGCTTCAAGGGTGCACACACACACACACACATACAGCACTCAGATCGAAAATAAAGTATTTCCCTATTTTCCCCTCCTCGATCTCCCTGCCACCAGCCGTTAGTTGTTTCTTAAAAGGTCAGTGCTCCGTAATCCCCAAGGAGAGAGAGACAGCACCGATGGTACCCAGTGATCAACACTCCCAGACACCAAGCAGGCCACAGAGGCTTCATCTCATTCCTCTCACTGCACAGTCCCAGTGCCCTGATTGGCCCCACAGTGCAGTGACACGCAAGAAGGAGCCGACTCCCCTCTAATGGCGCAGCCGCAGCCCCAGGCTCCCTGTGTCCTTCTCCCTGGCTCCATTAGGAGTATCACTGTCCTGTAGCCTTCGCCATCACGGCCGGCCGCCCCGCACATCCGAGCGGGCCAATTAAGAGCAGTTAGCCGGAGTCAACGAGAGTCGGAGAGAGTTCAGCAGCCTGAACAGAGCTATTCCCCTCCCGTCAGACGGGAAAGCGATAACTATCATATCCTCCATCAGAGAGGCTGCGAGCCATTGATATACAAGTCTCAGTACCGGGAACCGGAGACGGCTGATTTGTGTGCGTTCGGTACGCTAGCGGCAGAAAGTAATTTGGCAAAACTTTTTTTGAAACGACCGGCAGTGCAGTGTTTCACGCGCGGCAATCTAGAAGTGCCGCCCGGAATTCCCCTGAGAGGGAACGGTGCTGGTGCAAGCAGGAAGACGAGGTTTGTGTAGAGGGAAAGTCATCCCTTTCCTCGAGTCGAGCCAACGCTGCTCTTGGATTCCAGCTCATTCATCATTCAGAAGGAGTGGACGTAAAAAGCTTTAATGGCGGCGCGTGGATCTGGGTCCTCCGGGGCGCGCCTCCATGATGAGGTTCAGGGAGAGGTCCGGTGCTCAGCGGTACAACTGCTTTAGTTAACCCTGGCTGCGTCAGCACGCCATTGGTGTGTGGGGGCTTGGTCACGTGCATGGTATATAATGCATCTGTGTTTTTTAATTCACTTACCGTATGTTGGTTGTGTCATGCATCACGTGTTATCGTGCACTGTATCAGAAGGGCGTTTCCGGGTATAAGGAAAGGTTCCCAAAATAAGGGGAGCTCAGGCAGAAAGAAGGCCAACAGACAGCCACTCTTTCTACGTCCACTGGGTCCTATGGGTCAACCTATGGGTAGATTGCTGTAGTCTGGCTGACAGCTACTGTCAATCATCAGCACACCACTGTCAGAGTGCCAATTAGACGGGTTCTAAGTACTGTGCTGTGCTGTGCTGTGCTGTGCCGTGCTTCAGGACAACACACCAGAGTGCCCTAACCCTGACTAATGAATTTGGATGCGCACCGCTCTTGTTGTTTTTCACGTCCCAGAAAGAGAGTCAGGAGTAACACTAATCTGTTATGTAGGCTTTGGCGGAATGAATAGTTGTGTTCCTTTTAGAAAAAGATCTGTCTGGACACTTAATCTGGTATTACGGTTTAAAAATCAGAACCAAATCGCCGAGACTATTAGCAAGGGTGGCCTTTAGGAGGGGAGGGGGGCGCCCGGCATCCACTCACTGGCACTCAGAGCCGACATCCAAAATCAGTAATGTGTCGTGTGCACTTCCCCCACGAAGAACTCGCTCGTCTGAGTCAGAGCTCCACAGAAAGTTTCGTCCTCCACGCCCAGCCCATGCCAAAAACCGGTTTAATGAGACACTAAATAGGTTTTAACAACAGGGGACTGCGTCCACTTTCCGAATGAGGTTAGACATGGTAAATTATGAACAGTACCTTTAAAGTGAGCAGCACGGTGGCTCAGTGGATACCACTATTTCCTCACAGCAAGAATGTCCTGGGTTCAATCTCCACCTGACCCAAGGGTCTTTTTGTGTGTTCTCCCCGTGTTTGCGTGGGTTTCCTCCGGGTACTCCGGTTTCCTTCCACAGTCCAAAAACATGCAGGTTAATTGGTGACTCTAAATGTCTGTAGGTGTAAGTTGTTGTCTGTCCCTATGTGTTGGCCCTGTGATAGACTGGCGACCTGTCCAAGGTGTACCCCGCCTGTCGGCTGGTATAGGCTCCAGCCCCCCTGCGACCCTGCATAGGATAAGCGGTATAGCTAATGGATGGATGGACCTTTAAAGTGCAAGCCGTCTATTAGCAAAGCATACAAATATATTTAGTTTCAGACGGCACTTACAGTGCTGTCACGTACGCCTCAAAATAGCCAGTCGACAGAGGTCACTTTTAAGTGGACTGCCTATTTGTAAACCAACAGGGGTAGAGGCAGCCCAGAGATCTCCTAGGCGATGGCACAGACTGCGGAGGTGACTTTGGTTGTCCGGGGTGACTGGCCTGTGGGAGGCCCAGCGCCTGCAGTGGGCGGACCGCCTGCAGCCCTGGCACCACGCTGCGCTGCCAAGGGCTAAAGGCCAACGGGGAGGTGGACAGAGACCAGGAGATAGAGGACAAAGGGAGGGGTGGACAGGCAGCAGAGCAATGACGGAAAGAGGGAGGAAGGGAGGGGAAAACCAAAGGTCAGGGGAGAGGGACGACCTACAGGAGAGGAGGCTAGAGGGAATGAAACAGAGGCCAGACGGGAGGGAGGGTAAGCCCTCTCTGACCTAACCTGACCGGCGCTCTCTCTCTCTCTCTCTCTCTCTCTCTCTCTCTCTCTCTCTCTCTCTCTCTCTCTCTCTCTCTCTCTCTCTCTCTCTCTCTCAGCAGGACAGGGTGAGGTCAAGACAAAACAGAGCAAGTCATCAATGGTAACTTCGGCTGAACCGGTTACACTTCAAATGTAGGTTAGCTCTGGCTTTCAGGACATTTTTATTGAGTAAATCTCATTTTTGACAACCCGCAATGATTAAAAAGTGGGGCACGCTGTACCGCTTGAGATTAACAAAAGATATTCTGGTGTAAACAAATAACGAGACTTATAAATCCCCCCAGTAGCGGAAAGGCTCTGGTGCAACAGTTCCTGTGGGACGCACAATGACTAAAGGGCGATCCAGGAAAAAGTAACAAAAATGTGGCGATGAAGACGCGGCGAGGAAGGTGAAAAGCACTGTTGGGCCTACCCGCCCAGTGTGGCCTCTCCATGGTTCACTCCGGCCGTGGTTGTATCCATGGCCCACATTGCGGCCCCCCCCCCCCCCAATCCTGTCCTGGTTCTGGCCCCTGCCCCTCCCGACGGCGCGTCTGTGTCAGCTGGAAGCTTTAAAGCCACCTCTAGGAATATGAGACCCGGGGGCAGAGGAGAGGAACGCGCCATAGTTGGCCAAACAGGAGGACCAAAGGTGAAGCAGCACGCCCAACGTCCTATCCCTCCCTGTACTCCACGTGTGCCGCTCAGCACGTCCCAGGCAGCGAGAGCACGCTTAATCTCTGGTGGATCAGCCCCGGAAAATTCTACCACAAGCACACATG
Organism: Galaxias olidus; assembly: GCA_026901105.3. NCBI lineage: Eukaryota > Metazoa > Chordata > Actinopteri > Galaxiiformes > Galaxiidae > Galaxias > Galaxias olidus. The sequence continues at coordinate 15,452 of JAPMUY010005807.1, forward strand.
AACACGCAATTCCCCCCCCCCCCCCCCCCCCCCCCCCCCCCCACCCACACCCACACACACACACACACACACACACACACACACACACACACACACACGGTGTATTGTTGTGATTTGGTTGTATAGAGCGGTGGGCCAAGCGTTTAAGAGGGGGCTACTGTTTGGACAGCGGCACAGCCATCTTTAGGCCCTCCCAATCAAACGGACCCCGTCCACTGTAAGCAGATCAGAGCAGGTCGGGGCCGGAGGCTTACCACAGCACTGTTTGTCCCTGTTTGATCGTTTTAGATTACATCTCCAATGATTTGTTTGTTTGGTTGTTTGTTTGTTTTTCGGCGAAGCAGCGCGGACCAGGTTGTGGATTTATTTCCCAGGCACAGCCATGTATAATAAAGAGGTCTAGGAGCCTGTGTAATTAGCCACCAAAGCTGTAATTACAGCTAGTCTGCTAATGCAATTAAGATATCCTAAACAAAACATCGGCAGTCTCGTCACACGCATAAAGGAATCTCACAGCGCCCTGCAGATAATGAACTCCTAATTAATCCCCTCATATAATCTCCCATCATTTTGCCACCGTAGATTCCTGCACCATCTTCACCCCCTGAACGGGCTAGGGCAAGTGTTTGCTTGGAAGCTTTCCGGCAAGTAGCTTTAGCAGAGTTACTCGAGTGAAAAGTATCTATCTGTATCTGTGCCACGTCTTCAGAGAGCTCACGCTAATGAAACATTGAGCCTCTTGCTGAAAGAGCAAAGGAGGAGTCGGGGGCTGGGTGGTGGGGGGACGGGGGGTGGGGACGGGGTGAAAGAGACCATGTAGAGTAAACAAACAATGAAGGGCAGAGGAAAAACAACAAGAGCAAATGAAAGTGACAAATAAGGGAGGGGGAACGAGGACCAGCTGGTCGCTCCGTTACTGTCGAAAGGATGAACCGACGGAGCGGGGAAAGAAATATCTTCTATAGAGGTGCGAAGGCAATCGGATGGTGTGAGGAGGAGAAAATCCATGCGAAGAAACAGTGCGACAGGGTTTAGCGAAGGTGAGGATGGATTATACAGCTTGACAGAGCCAGGCATGGGAGAGTGTGTTGGAAATGGATTTGTCAAAAGTGACTCACTTCAGAGAGAGAGAGAGAGAGAGAGAGAGAGAGAAAGAGAGGGAAAGACGGGGCAAAAAAAATGGAAAAGAGTTTGTGTGCGGGCGGGCAGGCGAGCGAGCGAGCCTGAGTGTGTGATTGGATGGCTGTTTGACAGGTGCTCTCTCCCGCGGCATCTCCCGGTTAAATCTCGGCTCGAGAGGCAACGCCACCCCACAGTGCACCGCTGCTGCCCATGCTAAAACCCTACAGAGGGCTCCCGGGAGACTTCAGTCAGCCTCGGAAAATGACACGGCTCTCTCCGCTTCCCGGGAAGCCGAAGAGGGAGCAGGAGGAAAGTTAAAAGGAGGAAGATGAGGAAAACGGCGGAGGAAAAAATTGCAAAGCAAGAGGCGAGGGGGGGTGGCTCAGCTGCTCTTTCCAAAGGCTTATGTGGTGATGGATGAAAGAGAGAGAGAGATGAAGGAGAAGCAAAGGAGACAGATATATATATATATATATATATATATATATATATAAAGGGGGAAGGACTCATCTGGCCTCTGTATTTTGCAGTTCATTTTACTTCTTCTTTGTGCTGCCAAGAGGGATTGAACGGCGGCCAGCAACAAATGTGGCCTCTCCACCGCAAGCCAGCCTTCTCGAATCAAGAGACAATTTACACGGTGCCCCCCTCTTGCTGGAAATGCGTTTGTGGATATGTCACGGCACGGAGGCTGCTGATCAGGACCCGCCTAAGACAGAACTAGGTGGTGGTCTTTATTTAGCATGCCTCGGGGCCGTCTGGAGCCCCCCTGCTAAAGTCCCCGAGCACCCGCCTGCACATTGAACACAGATCTCTTTTGACAGGGCACAGGAGCCCAGTGGAGGCAATGGAGTCAGGATGAAATGGCATACTGAATGGAGGCACGGAAACACAGACACGTAAAGAACCTCACACACACATACGCACGCACGCACATACACACACACACACACACACACACATACACACACACACACACACATGCACACACGCTGACATGCAGATAGAAACACACCACTCCACCACAACAACCCTAAGCCGGTAAAGTCTGAGACGGAGTGAGCAGCCAGGCTCCGGCGTTGATGTTCACAGTGAGAGCCACACGTAATCAGCCACTGCACTGTGTGTGTGCTGCAGCCCAACCGGACCTGAGAGAAGAGGAGGAACAACCTTGCTCCTCTGCAGTGGTCCGCTGACGAAACCAACCTGGGACGAGGGACCAGGAGAAGAGAGAGAGGGGGGGAGGGAGAGAGAGAGAGAGAGAGAGAGAGAGAGAGAGAGAGAGGGAGAGAGGGAGAGAAAGGAATGGAGCGAGAGGCCGAGGCGAAGGGAGGAGTGCAGCAGATGTGAGATGGGATGGCTTGTGACAGTGTGCTGTCACCACACAGCCCCGAACCAGAGGGTCTCTGATCACTGTGGGTTTTCCACGAAGATAAATTATTCATCCTAAGCCAATGGCAAGCCAGCAAAAAGAAGAGAGGCCTCAGCGTACATTCACCCCCCACCTTGTCACACACACACCCACGCGAACACAAAAAATACAGAAAAACACGGAAAAGCACACTCGTACATGCTTTTTTTGGGATTATGAAGAACTGGTGTTGTGGCCAAGAGCACCACACCTCTTCACCACAGTGTGACAAATCCCAGGGACCGCCAGGCAGCCTGGACAGACGGACAAACACAAGCACACACGCACACACACACACACACACACACACACACACACACACACACACACACACACACACACACGCTATAACACCCATATATTCAAAGGCATGAGGATCCACGAGCCCTGGCTTTGGTAAGCACAGCCCCTCTGTGTGGGAGCCCATCACTGTCCCCCTCCTCGATGGTGCAGCCGGGCCAAAGCACCAGCACATTACGGCGGGTACACGAGCTGTAAGACCTGTACCTGCTACGTAATCCCGGTACGGTCTCCTCCGACAGGGGGGAAACGAGCCTAATCCCGGCCACGGCTGTCAGGCGGCTGGGAGCCCGGCTCCTTGGCAGCGTCTCGATGATCAAGCAGCCTGGCTCGCCTCGCCCGCCGTCGAGACGGAATCCGCTGCGCTCCCCCGGGGAGGAAGTCGAGGAAGAGGAGGGAGGAAGACGCGGGGAAGCAGTCTGTTAAAGAGCCACCGCTCGATCCGTCTGCCAGCGTGTCACACACACAGGCACGTGCGGCGGTGGGTTTATGAGGGCAGCTTCAGATGGCGCGGCGGTAAACAGGAAGGGGAGTGTCGGCGTGGCGCAGCCCGAGGCTAGGACATCTCCCGTCGGAGGAGCCATTAGACTCCAAGCCTACACATAATGGCTCTGGAGATTGCAAAGGAAAAGACGCTATACTCACTCTGACTAGCTCACTAGTACACACACACACACACACACACACACACACACACACACACACACACACACACACACACACACACACACACACACACACGCAGACATAACATCCACCCGACCACCCACCTCACCCCGAACACACACACACACACACACACACACACACACACACACACACACACACACACACACACACACACACACGCAGACATAACATCCACCCGACCACCCACCTCACCCCGAACACACACACACACACACACACACACACACACACACACACACACACACACACACATTCTGCATCACCGCCAATATGTTCTCTGTGTAACGACCAAAGGCCAACCCACCGTTCCCATCATTAGCGCCACAGCTCGGAGACGCATCACATCATTTTCATAATCACCTCACCGACAGCGACAGCCCGACCGACGCACAGCGCCTGGAAGCCTGCGTCCGCCCCACCTCTAATCTCCCTCTCCACATCTGGGGAGAGACTTGGATCCGCACACGCTCGTGGTTGTTTCATGTACCAACAGCCAACCCTAAGAACGTGGGCTTTGAAACTGGGATCCGGGGGAGCGGGGAGACGAGGCCGACGGCGCCGGCTGAAGGGAGACGAGCGGCCCTGTGGAGAAGGAACCAGAACCCCTCCACGCGCCGCGGAAAGCTCCCCGGCGAGGCTGGCGCTTCAAGGTCCAGTCGCTGGTGTAGCCCTGGGCTGCGGCGCGTGCCTCAAAAGGTCCTTTTGAAAAGTGATTCATTTCATCCACCGCTAAGTACCCATCAGAGGCCCCGGGGCGTCGCTCCCTGGTCGGCGCGTAAGAACATCTGGGGGGTTTCCCAGCGTCGGGGCCTGAGAGAGGGATCCACAACTAAACGGCTATTCCTGGGCCCGGAACACTTAAAGCTCCATCTATTAGGCAGCGGGCGCTGACAAGGTACTTTGGGCTGTCGGCAGGCCAGGTAATCAAACAGCCCCAGCGCCAATCACATTAGGGCCCACTGGTTCCCCCCCGCACCTGACCTGTTTGATCAGACGGTCGTTAATCCAATTACATAATGAAAGAGCTGGCCAAAGCACCGAGGGATAATAGGGAAAAGATAGGTAACCAGAGATCCACAAAAGGCGGCGGTGCAAACAGGGTTTTACTGAGACACGGCCAACACAGCCACATCTGCCGCTTCCCAGAATGAAGCCAGCTCTCACCGGCTCCACAGCCCCTGCACTTATAAAAAAAACACAGATGTGCGCGGTGTATTTCCAGAGGAAGCAGGTATGATTGCTAAAGGGACGTTCCAGTGAGCCAGCCCGGCTGCTAGGGGCCCTGGCCAGCCCCGTCGTCCTCTGTGATCGACCGGTCACACATCCGGCTGCTAGCGGCCATGAGCGGACATTAAACGAAATGGGCTGAGGAGGGTGACGAGTGTATAAACTCCCCGATTACTCCTCCCGCTCTCTACCTCCAAGCCCCGGCCAGCCCTGCCCTGCCCCAAACCGCGGCGTGATTTCGAGGCAGCGCGGCACTCCATCACGCCGGCACACCCCAACGCGCTCACACCTCATCTCACTGCGGTGGGCCTCTCCGCTGCCTCGTCGAAACAGGGCGGACGAACAGGCCGACGTTACACTGCCTACACACGTGCAGAATGCTCTGTGGTGCCACAGTCCACGAGAAGGCCAACGCCACCACGTTCATGGTCAACAAATCACCAACTGCAACGGAAATATAATGAGCGCACTATCATCTGCCATCGAGCAGGAACGCTATCACTATTATCCGTGCTCACCGGAGCGTGGGCAGGGCGCGCGGTCCGCCCTGCGAGGGCGGCGCGGCGGATGAGATAGCGCGTGCGACCCCGGCGTCGCCAGCAGAGTCCTCGGCCCGGGCATACCTCCGCTAATGAGCCGTCCCACTCTGCCGCTCTGCAGCCTTGTAATGACATGGCCCGCTCGTTATGCATTTCTTCATCTCCGGGGCCAGCGAAGACATCAAACACCCCCCCCCCCCCCCCCCCCCCCACCACCCCCCCTACCCCCGTAGCAAAGACGACCTCCACTGCCCCCCGTCTCACCCTCCCCTCCACGCGCCATTACTGCATGCCAGATTCCCCCCCGGGCGCTCTTAATGCTGTGGAAAGGTTCATGCAGGAGGGGAGGGGGAGGATCATCAGCTCGTGTGTCCGAGGAGGAGGCCATGTTCTCACCAAGAGCTCGTCGAGGGGAAAGGACACGTGGGAGAGCGAGGAAATGCATTAGGCTGGAGAGAATTGGATGGGGCTTATGGCGGTGATATGGTAGGCTGCATCTGGAGCGGTTATTTCCAAGATGGAGTGGTTGTTTACACTCTACTAAGCCTAACGGCTTGCTACGTTACCAGGTTGAAGGACGTGGTATTAATAGCTTGCCAACACCACCAAAAAACGATGCACTTTCTGTCGTCCACAAAAGGGTAAAGGTAGAAACTGTCACTAGGGGGCTGAATACATATTTGGGAGACACTTATGAATAACATGTCTTTCAATGGTCAAATATTGAATAGAGGTGTTAGCTCCTGTAATATGAAACCTTTTTTTACCCTGGACCTCTAAGCATAAACGCTGTAAATCAACGGAATGGCCCGGCCAGTGGCAAATTCAATGATTAGCCCGAGTTTGGAGCGGCGCAGATTGAGCCTTGATTGGCTCTAAGGCCTGTGCCACGCTCCAATAAACACGGCTGATGGGAACGGGGTGCTGGGGGCCGAGAGAGAGAGAGAGAGAGAGAGAGAGAGAGAGAGAGAGAGAGAGAGAGAGAGAGAGAGAGAGAGAGACGGCTCGAGAAAAGAGCCCATATTTCCACACCAAATCTATCCAGCTGGACGTTTTCAACCGCCACATCCGACATGTCACCGCCCTTAGCCGCCGGCCGTTTGACAGCCGCTCGCGGGGCCACTCTCCCTCCCCCGTCTGTCACTCCGCAGCGCCCTGCTTGACGGCGGCGAGGGCCTCTCGTCTCGCTGGCGGGGCCGCGTCCCTGTTTTAGTGCCCTCGTTAAAAAAGGCCCACGTCGGGAGAGCGACGAGGCCCGGCTCTGGCTAAGCACTGAGCAGAGCTAATGTCACTCTTGAGCACGCTGGACAGTTTAATGCGCAGCGGCGGGGTGGAGGTTCGGGCGAGACGGGGGAGGGCTGTGTGGGGTCAGCGCAGGACGGGGCCCGGTCTAATCACTGGCGGGCCGTAGAGCCTGCCCACAGAGGCGTTTAGCGCTGACACATCGGGCTGGTTAGCAGGGAGGCTAAGTGGCACCGGCACGACAGAACAAATAGCACCAGCTTCAGAGGTGGCCCTCTCCTAATGAGAAAATATTACAGGAGAACACTACTACTACCACTACTTACACCGAAAACAGACTAACACACTGACCCTCCGAGGAGGAGGGGAGAGGAAATCCATGCTGTGCTCAAAGAACAACAATCCCTCTTAAAGCGAGACCAGAGATCAGTGCACATTCGTTTGCCTACAAAGTCACTAGAATGGGTCAAGTCGAGATCTTACAGTGGTAACAGGGTGTGTGGCTGGAGCTCCCTGGCTGTCAGTGTGGGGGTGTACGCGCTGGAGGACTAGAGTCAGAGGGAGCTGCTTAGGACGGAGACAACGATGGGGCCCAGGACACTCCAATCCCCCCCCCCCCCAGCGGTCCCTCCCAAGGATGCCACCTGCTCTCCGCCTCACCGCTCCCGTCGCTGAGCCCTAAGGGAGCGCCGGTAAGCCCGGGCACGCAGAGAGGCGGGGGCTGTACCAGAACAGAGGCGACGGCACGCACCGGGACAAGCAGAGGGACGCCTACAGAAGACGACCGGAGTGGGGCTGAGCGCCGGGAAAACAATCCATCAGCGCTGCACTGCAGGGCCACACACAGCCTCCGCCGGGCCAGCCAGAAGCACAGGCGCAACTCCCTGACAGCGATAATGACTTAGAGAGATTAAGATGGAGCGCTGATAGGACGCCCGAGTGCTCACCTACCGGGGGTCCCTCCAGCCAGTAGGCCACCTCAGGGCCAGGCGGACTGGGCAACGTCATGCACGTCCATGGTATGACATGTGGGGGTCCGTCCTGGTGACTCCTCAACGCGTCCCTCGTTGTCCTCGTGTGTTTGCGTGTGTGTTTGCGTGTGTGTTTGTGTGTGTGTGCTGTTTTTGACACGCGTGTCCGTCTGCATGCATTGTTCTGTGCAATTCCGGTGTCGATTTTCTGTGCGTGTTTGTGTCTTTGCGCGTGTGAGAGACAGAGAGAGTCATAGGAAGTTAGCTTACCCAGGGCAAGAACTTAAGTGGTGGTCGCTCCACATCGGCAACGCTGGTCTCCTCCGGGCGCGGCGTGCAGCGGTCTCCGGATTCGCTCTCTCTCTACGCTCCGCGTTCCGGCTCCGCTTGTCTGTGAGGTCCGCAGCGTTTTTTCAGCAGCCCGTAGTCAGAGAGAGCTCCCAGCCTTTTGGTGTTAGCCGCCGCGCCGCGCCGCCTCTCTCTTTCTCTCTCTCTCTCTCTCTCTCTCTCTCCGTCCTAAGCCGTCGCTCCGCTTCTTTTTTCTCTCGCGCTCTGCTCCCTCCCCCTCTCCCAACCCCCTTACTGGCCGGAGCTTTGCTGCTGAATATTCCCCACCTTCCTGAGCCTCGGCGGTCGCCTTCTCTTTTGTGATCCAGAGGCAGCTCCTGGTCCCTTCCCGGTGGACAACCGGCTCTCTGTCTGCCACAGACAGTGAAAGGCTGAGCGCCAGAGAGATTACGCGTGTACGAGAGACTGTGTACGTGTGTACTGGCGAAAAGGGCAAAACATCCAGTCGGTGCAAGCGTGTGTATGAGAGAGGAATGGAGAGAGAGTGAGATAGGGAGAGAGAGAATGAGAGGGAGAGAGAGAATGAGAGAGAGAGACAAGAGGGAACGCGTGCATGTGTGGGAGAGGGGGGCAGCAGCCGCTCTAAGTGAGCGGTTGTAATAGAGAGCAATCATAGCGTGTGCTTGTGCATGTGTGTGTGTGGGTGTGTGTGTGTGTGTGTGTGTGTGTGTGTGTGTGTGTGTGTGTGAGGGAGAGAGAGAGAGAGAGCCCTGCTGCTGCTACCGCTGCTGTCGCTGCTGTTCAGTGGAGCTCCTCTGCACTGTTGAAGCCTGTCTATTGTGGCTGCTCGGCTTCACAACTCACTCTGCCAACCCACAAACCGCCTGGGAGGAAGACAACACCTGCTTTAGACTGAAGAAACTTCCGGATACAGGAGAGCACCAATTTCTCATTCGAATGAGATTGATTGTCTTAATAAATATGTCTTATAGGAAGGAAGATATTTGCCTCCACTTATAAACTCGTCAAATAATTCCCCCCCCCCCCCCTCTAATGATCTTAGATGCTGAGGAGGAGGCAGAGTTAATGGCAGAGTCACCAGGCGCCCCAGGCAGCGATGGAGTGTCGGATTCAGGTGAAGGCAGCCACCGTACCCTATTTCACCCTCCGTCTCTCCCGGCGCATTGTGTTCCCGTATCAAAAACAATAGAGACTCCCTCCCAAGCGTAAGCTGCCATTTCTTTGAGCTGCCGAACAGACGTGAGCAGTGCGCCGGCGTGCGATAGGAAAATCTCCTGACAATGAGGGAAGATTAAGGGATCACGCGACGGTCTCCTTCCCATTCTTTGAGCTTGGCACAAAAAAAAGTGACTACGCTTCATCCCACTTTACAGTCACAGATTGTAAAAGACATGTATGCCTAAGTCTGGGAAAAGACACACAATAGTATGATTTAGAATGTGTTGGCTGGCAAGTGGTGGGCATACAGAGAGGTCAAAGGTGACAGAAACAAATACTACAGGTCACTCCTTCAACTATTCCGACATGGTAAACCGCCACGATAGTTGAATTCAGTCATTCCCCCACCCCCAACATTTTCAGGATGTTGAAAGGAATATCGTAATGTGCAGATCTTTTTGCTGTGAGCCGCCTCCCGCCGTCTCCCACTGCTTCTGTGCCAGATGGTGCACGTCTTGCTTGGCTTGTGGAGGAGGATGTAGTCTAGCGCAGCGGGACCCCGGGTAAGGCTGGGAAGTCGAGCTCGGTTAGGCTTGGTCAACCCCAAGCTCCAGCAATCCTCCTACCAGGTGGCGGGGGGGGGGGGGGGTTGCAGAGCTCAGCACCATGGATTGTGTGGAGCGCGGACCTAACAAGACGGCGAGCGTCGTTCCAAGGTACAGGAGTGTGAGGTAAGTGGTCCCTGAGATCCCAGCGTGCTAAGCCGGAGGATGATAGCCGGGCCGCGTGGTAAAGTGAAGGGGGAGGGGGGTTTGGCGGAGAGCACATCAACAAGCACGGTCACCTTGACTGAAGGTTCCTCTCTCATCTCCCCTTGCCCGGCGTGTCCCAGCTCCTTAATCAAACGGCCCAGACAAATGCTAATGGCTAAATCAAACACTGGAGGGTATATTGTGTTCTCGGAAATGTAGTCCCACCCACGGCAAACACAAATGTGCTTGTGCATGCAGCGGGGGTCAAGCCTTGGAAGGGAACATCGAGGACCTGCAGAAGAAAATCACATTGTCTTCACACGGATTCTTTCTTCCGTCGCGAGGTTGTCAGGGTGTTTCAGTAGAACACGCAAGCGCTTGGAAGGTCATTCTTATTATTCGAGTGGACCATTAAAAAAAAGAGTGAAGGTCCGGTGCAAGGCTTCTCTACTGTATATAAAGATGTTGAATACTAATGAACTAGACCAAATTAGGACCAAGTTGTTCATTCGGGAATACATATTCATAAAAACGTCTTCACACTATCAATCAGCCTTTCCCTGTTATGATTATTAAATATTAAGATGATGTACCCAAAAGTACATTACTTGCAGAAAGGAAACCCCAACCTTACCTCTAACCCTAAAAATGCATTCTGGGAAAAGATGATGAAAATAGCATCCTATATATTTATTGAGCTGTGTGCGTATGTGTGTGTCTGATCAGGCAAAAGCCTGTGACTGCTGTGTTAAGCCAGCCTGACCCCAAGGATCTGCTGGGGGTGAGCTGAGAGGAGCAGAGCAGAGAGAAGCAGAGGAGCTGAGCAGAGCAGAGAGGAGCTGAGCAGAGAGGAGCAGAGCAGAGCAGAGAGGAGCAGAGCAGAGAGGAGCTGAGCAGAGCAGAGAGGAGCAGAGCAGAGAGGAGCAGAGTGGAGCAGAGAGGAGCTGAACAGAGCAGAGAGGAGCTGAGCTGAGCAGAGAGGAGCAGAGAGAGAGAGCTGAGCAGAGTGGAGCAGAGATGAGCTGAGCAGAGCAGAGAGGAGCAGAGTGGAGCAGAGAGGAGCAGAGAGGAGCAGAGCAGAGAGGAGCAGAGTGGAGCAGAGAGGAGCTGAGCTGAGCAGAGAGGAGCAGAGCAGAGAGGAGCAGAGTGGAGCAGAGAGGAGCTGAGCTGAGCAGAGAGGAGCAGAGTGGAGGCTGTGAGAGAGGCTGCTGAGTAATCCCACGGCTTCCTGTCCTGCTCACACTCGGCCACGCTGGGTTGAACTGAGAGCTGAGGGGGCACTGAGGTGTACTCACGGTCAGCAAACACATACTAACGCATTCTCCCCCTCTCCCTCCCTCTCTCTCTATATTCTGCTAATGGAGAAGACGTCTAATGGAGAAGATGAGCGAGTTGTAATTTCAGCTGACAACCTTTCCAACTACGGCTTTGAGCAACAAAAAAAAAAAGAATCCCTCCATTGGCTCCAACCTGACCTTGCCTGTCACGGCTGACAGCCAACTCCAAGCCAGGCTACAAATTGGACACACACGTTCAGATCCCTGCAATGTGTTCAGTCGCCAGCTTTTCTGTCACTCCAACATGCTAGGAGTCCCTGCAGTGGGAAGATGGCATGGCAGAGGAGAGTGTCATTCTGGAGCGTGCGAGAGAGACAGGGGGCAGAGAGAGAGAGAGAGAGAGAGGGAGAGATAGAGAGAAAGAGAAGGCTGGAGAAGCCGCTGTGCCCGCGGGCCCGGACACGGGATGGTGACTCACTGGCAGAGGAAGCGGGAAGAGAGAAGAGGAGGAAAAATAGAAATGAAAAGAGAGAGAGAGAGAGAGAGAGAGAATGGCTAACTGTTCACTCGTTGCTCGTTTATGTCCACACAAAAGGCCTAGGAGCGCGGCCATGTTTCGCAGGGGTGAAGTGCCTGGCTCGTGGACGCCATGGCAATGGTGGCTGCTGTGTGAATCTCCCCTTACAGTCACCAGCACACACTCTCCTGTCAGAATGGGGCTTTAAAACAACCACATTCCTGGCTTCTCTAGACCAGACGACCGCAGGGCCACGTAGCATAGGAGCAGTGCAGTGGAGCTGTGAGAGAGAAGGAAAGTGTGTGCTGTAACGACGGGCCTGACAAAAAGAGAAAAAATAAATATGCACATGTGCACACACACACACAAACGAGCGAGGACGGCAGGAAGTCTGAAGGGTGTCAAGGAAGCCCTCCGTACGCACACGAGGAGCGGAAAAGAGACACGGGAGGTGAGGGACGCAAGGCGGGAAGAGGGGAGGGGAGGGAGGGGTGACGGAAGGGGGTGAGAGGATTCCCCAGGGGCCCCCCCCACCCCCCAGGTCAATAGTGGCTCAGACAGAGAGAAGAAAGGAGGGGAGGGGAGAGGAGATAGACAGACCGTGCTGGAAGGACCTTAGGCCGTGTACACAGAACCACACGGTCACACACACACACACACACACACACGGTCACACACACACACACACACACACACACACGGTCACACACACACACACACACACACACACACACACACACACACACACACACACACACACACACACACACACACACACACACACAGGGAGGGAAAGAGAGAGACTGGAGGCGGCAGCGAGGCTGCTCTGTGGGCGGGAGGCCATGTTTGCTGGTGTAACTACAGAGCCCTACTGGGAGCCGCTCTCCGTCTGTGTTTGTGTTTGATTATTCACACCGCTTACCAAACCAATACCCCTCCCAACGCCGCACTGTGCTAATTACCGCGTCGCTCTCCGCCGAGACGCATGGCTGCAGGAGCCAGACGGCAGCCTCCCCTCCGCGACTCCTCGTCCTCCCACGAGCCCGGTACACGTTTTACATAACCACGTTTTACGACTCCACCAGGGGCGCTTTTAGGACTTGGAGACACCTGGGCCTTAGCTCAGACCCTCAAAAGGAAAACAACTTTCAACTTTAAGTGTTTGTCAAGCCATACACATTTTAGCAATTTGTTTGAGGGTTAAGTGGATGCCCTGAGAGAACCGGGCTAAAGGGCCTGTGCTCCATCTGTAGAGAGCGAACACGTCAACGTGTTAGGCAACGTGGCTGAGCCCAGCAGTGTCCTCCGTTCCATGGAACACACAGCCAAGACCCGGCGCAGTCTCCACGAGCAGAGAGGAAGCCTACGAGGGAGACGGGTACAGACGGACCGGGAACAAAGAGGCTTTAACTGGACACTGGGGTAACAATATGGCAGCGTTTCCTTTGAAATCCCAGCTTTGAAGGCTGTGGGTGTTGGCAGGAGCACAGTGAGACTGATTGACTGGTGGAGTATCGTGTGGACTCGTCAGTCATCTTAAAGCTGCTCCCTTAAGCCCAGCCCGCCCTCCCTGCAAATGTTCAACAGCAAATCACAGATTTCCCCACGAAGACGGATAATTAAGTCACGCCAATTATCGGTAAAATACCCATGACGTTCGTCTAATTTCCCATCGAGGGCATTTGGAGTGTACCGAGAAAAATGAGGAAACGTGGGCACAGAGGGAAAAGGAAGAGAGGGGGGAGCGCAAGGGAGAGAGAGAGTGAGAAACAGTCCAGCCAAGCAATAAATAATCTGTGTCCAATGAAAGTAGGGGGGAGGAGAGCAAACGAGGCTATCATATTTGTTTTCACATTTGAAGATGGACATTGCACTGCGGACGTGCACATAAATGAAACAAGATGGCATACATTAAACATGACTGCGGCGATGCCATCACACAGCGGCGTTGATCATCCATCACCTAATGCGTTCAGCAGGAAAGGAGCTGACCCAGCAAATAAAGGGGCTGGTGAAAATCAGTCATGTACGTGGGCTCCGATAACGCTGAAGTCGACAGAAAGCCAAGACACGGCCAGGAGGGCTGAGAACCAATCGCACACACAGACGACACCACCACACCCTATAGACCACCACTGGAAACCCCCCACGCTTCAAAACAGGTCTGAGCTGTGTCGGCCTTTGGGGCTAAGGGCATAAGCTCCCCAGGCTTCAGCTCTGGGCTTCCCCCTGGAGCTCCATAGAGACTCACACTGTGATGATGACGACTCCCAGTAAAGTCACAACACCCCCCCTGACCCGCTACCGGGCGGTTGGACCCTCCGCCTTCCCAGCCGTGGGCTTAGCCGTGGCTGAACCGCCAGTTCTAAGGCCCGTGCTAACACAGAGCCGGCTCTGCAGAGCTTCCGAGCACCCTGGTGACACATCAGGGGGAAAAGACGAGGGATTTACATGCACTAAACATAGAACTTCAAAAGAGCACCCCGCGGATCTGCCGATTGCTGCGCTGCAATGTCATCCAGTTCAACGTAAAATGATTTAATAGGCTGTGAGCGCACGGGGAAGTGGATTGCATGCGTCGAGCGGCAACATATTACCAAAAGTCGTAGACAGAGACAGAGGAGGTTCAGTTGAGGGTATTTCAATTCCACACGCACTCCTATAAAAAGAGCTCTTCTAATGAAAGAGAATACATTTTTGCTTTTAATCTAAAGGGCATCCGTAGCGGCGTGCACCATCCCTAGCCACGCGGTGTGGCGTGGGGAGTACTGAGTTATGAGCAGAGAACACAGCCATCCACAGGAGGCTGATTCCATTCAAATGAGCCGAACGGTCACCTTTAATTGCTTGTTTTATGCGCTTGATATGCAGATGCCCAGCATGTGCGTGACAGAATGATTATTTTGGCCGCAGGCAACACAAACACCCCGTGCGTTACGTAAACAAACAGGCCCGGTGTTCCTCTGTATAGGAGCTGGCACACCACGGCGTCACCAGGGATGGAGCCACTCAGCGCCGTAACTCACGGTGTCCGCAGCACGTGCAGACGGAACCACGTGGCGCGAAGCGTCACTGTAACGGGGTAATAATGACTGCTCTGACCTGAGTGCATTAGAAGAGTCAAAATGTAAATTAGCATGGCGTTTCGGCCTTGTCGGTATACAGTGTACACATTTTTTGTTATTATAACCATCTACAGTGATATTTTTATACAAAATAATACGTTTCTGCTTTCTTTCAAATGTTATAGACAGTCATTTGGATGCCATCCCCTCTGATGGTGTCCCCCGGCACCCCTCTGGTGACGCCACTGCTGGCACTTCAGCTGGCTCCTCTCATCCCCCGCCGTTCCGCAACAGTGGTTTGCGAAAGCTGGGCGGTCTGGCTCGGGATGCAGGGCTACATGCAGGCAGGCTGCAGTCAACATACATTACCATCCAGGGAAGCCACCGCAACACCGGGGAGCTGCCCGAGGTCTCACTCTCATTTGGTGGCCTTGATTTAGTGCGGGGGGACTCGGCGGGCTGCAATTCTTGGCACAACATGCATTCACAATACAATTCACAGGTTGGTTACACTTAACTAATATCGGTGCTTCTGTACTGGCCTAAGCCTAACCTTCCGTTGGCTTCTGTACACAACGCCCTCATTCCTCCTTTAGTTCGGGCTTTACAGTGGAACACCCGTCTCCATTCCTCCACCCCTCCACTCCTCCATCCCTCTATTCCTCGGCGGTGCCGCTTGGCCTAGACCAACAGAGCAGAGGAGACTCCTCTGGGACAGCTGTGGCCGCCTGGCCGCCCGGCCGGCCCTTGTGTGTCTCTGCCGTTGCCAGGGTGCAGGCCAGGCGGCCACCGGGGCGTCTAATGAGCAATGCAAAGCCTAGCCAAGCGCTGCTGTTGCTGCTGCCCACATTCATAAGCCAAGGCTAGCCTGGGCACGGGGCCAGTGCTCTTTCTCACACACTCACACACACGCACACACACTGCAAGGCTTTGATGACCACCCGGTCTACGCCTCCTCCAGAGACCTCAACTGGATAGTGCTAGCCCGTTAGGATTAGGTTTTCATGTCTGGCCCTTGCGTTTGCACGATGCCAGCATCTTTTCAGGCGGGGGTTGATCTTCTGTCAAACGCCACCACTAGACCGCACACCTCCATGTAGCCTGGTGGTACTGCCTGGGCTGATGCCCCTGTGTTTACACGCGGAACCCAAACACATTCAGTGCAGTGAGCAGGCGGGATTCAGCTTCGAGACAAACGGCCGGCAGTCAGTCACTGAGTCACCCACTTCTCCTTCCTCCTCATCGGTTGCTAATGGCAGGACAGGCTGTAACTGTCAGACAGAGAAATACTCAGGCGGTGATTAATCCACCATCCACCGCTGTGGCTCTCTCAGCCCGCCAACCCAGCGAGCCTGCTGCAGCCCTCAAACTTAATAAAGTGTTCTAATGAGAGAGAGCGGGGTAGGGGGGGACTAGGGTCAGGTATGAATCAGGATGAAGCCCTTAAGGCAGCCAAACCCAGAATAGACTGCAAGAGAGAGAGACAGTCAGCAATATAAAGAGAGAGGGATAGGGAGACGGGCAAGATAAAGAAGGCGAGCTGCTAAGTGTTAGCGCTGTCAGCCCTAAGACTATGAGAGGGAGAGAGAGAATGAAGGATAGAGTGGAAAATGTGATCACAGTTTCAATTTGGAGCTGTCAGGAGTAAACAAGAAGGGTATGGGTGGAAGGAGACAGGGGGCAGGATTAGTGCACCCCGCTCACTTCTCCCTGGCAACTCATTTCCCCAATTACTATCACAGGAATAGAGCTGGCGTAAAGCCCCTTGAAGCTAGTGGGGAGAGAAGATCAACACACAATAACAAAATCTTTCAAAGGCAAAAAATATGGAGGGGTGGAAAGTTTCCGAGCCAAGCGTGGTGCACGAAGCGAACCCTGTACACCGCATTAAGATCGTAAACATACTATTTTTCAGTGTGAAACAAGGTAAAGCCGTCTGCTATATTAATAAACAGCCCTTCCACATTAAGCATCTGACTCACCTTCTTTTCATAGGCCTTCCAAGTCAGAGAAGATATCTTTAAAATCATTCCAGTGGTCACACAAGATTATGCTGGCTGGGTCATGTTGTTACTGCCGGAGGGTGAAAATCATAGGAGCTTAGTGAAAATGGGATAAGATAAGCTACACTTCACAATAGCTTGCCGTTGAGAATCCTTCTGTTCTTGTTTTTCACTGTTTCAAAGGGCTAGGTCATGCATGAAAACTCATGACAAACATACAGACACGGATGGGAACAATTGCTCATGCGCACTCCTTCAAGCGTTATTACATTGGCTTTTGACTGCAGTGTGCTAATGTCAAACACTAGCAGTACTGCTCGCCCAAACAGTAACTATGGCAGACACATGGATAATGTGTGTACAGCCTGTGGCAAAATGCACTGACGACAGGCAAACAGAAACAACACAAGCATTTTGTTTTCCATGTGTTGAACACACAACGGACAGTACATTGGATGTTTTGATGTGGTACCTTCGCCTCCAGGTTTCCCAAAGACTCCAGGCATTAAGGAAAGGTTCAAGGAAATAGCAGGCCCTGGTTACTCTGCACAACATGTGACAAACAGAGACAAATCTACATGTGAATATCTTGCTCTTGTTCACGAACCTCTATTATTGTTTCAGGGGGTGCCCTTGGTGAGTGATGTTTCTGAAGTGGGTGTGCGTTTGATAATGGCTATTCACACAGAGCAGCAAGGCCACACAATAGCCTCCCACACAGTGTTCAGGCTCAGGCAGAGGGAAGGACTGTGGGTGGATTAGAAAGTGTTTGGGTTACATCACAATTTGTTCAACGGTTTTCAAAAACAACCAACATGGAAATCCAAAGGATTTCACAGGAATATTGCCTGATACGACTAAATCGAGAAATACCAAGCTGTCAAAATAAGATTTTACACATCCCACACTTAGACCACTACCATGAATACAAAACAAGTGTCATCTAGGTCAGGATGGCTTTAATTCATGTTGAAATAAGCAAGATGAATAGGATTGTGCATTACATGAGAAAGGAAAGGATCATCCTGTCATCATGTCATTTTAACGTCTCACTGCTGCCCACATGCATGCATGCACACGCGCGCACGCACGCACGCACGCACGCACGCACGCACGCACACACACACACACACACACACACACACACACACACGGAGCTCTGATGTTGTTCAAATGCAACGCGGAAAATTACTGACTGGGTTTTTTTTCTTGTTTGTGAGAGTGTGCTGACCACTGCATCGCCATGCTTTGTGCTTGTTAGTGCTCCAGCCAAAACCATGAGAGCAGATTAGGAACGGTGGCGAGTTAAGCTGAGGGCTGCAACGCTCACAGTTCACACTGACAGCACTGAACAACCGGAAATAGAGAAAGAAAAAGACGAGAGATCAAAATTGTACTGGTATTCTGGAGCGTCCTGGCACTTGGAACACAGTCAAAGCTGTACACAACAAAATACCAGTTGCAGAGTGGTATGATATGCAGCTATGCTACAAACTGTTGCATAATGGGGCAATATGCCTTTTGTTTGGAGTGAGTCTTTTTCTGTCTCCTATAGGGCACAATGAATAAATACATTTTGGAACACTATTTCAATTCTCCTGACACGTAAAGAGCCAGGATGATTCCCTTCCTCTCCGCCCCAAACTGTTCCATCTTCTGGGGTGTCTGCCAAAGGCCTCTTCTGTTGCACTTCAAAGTACTGGAAGTAGCCCAAACCCCCATGCAGTAACTAGAGCACTAGTTCCGTCAAGACAGACAGGTGCCAATAGTGTGAGCACCCGCGTAGAGGGGATATTGGAAGGGACCATACTGATCTCGGACTAGTTTGAACAATCCAATTCCTCTTGAAGGGCTAGAGATACAAAAAACTGTAGCTGTCTAGTGAACAGGTGCCACACAAGATGATTCCAGATTTTAAAAAACAAGTGAGCAGTGAGGTTGATGACACATAACTCATCTAAAGAAATAACTAGTCTGGTCTAGGAGAAAACGATGTTAAATGGATTTATTTTCCGTGGGAATTCAATGCTATTGATTTGTTTTGAAATTATTGTCTGGTTCAGGGAGTCACTTGCTACTTCAAAATACTCTCTCAAACACATATCCTGGTTTAATCATTTCCTTTTGGCAAACCAATCACAAATCTCATCTGCAGACACAGCAGCAAATATGAGCGTTGGGGGAGGTTATAGAAACATTAATATAAGGCTCCAATCTACACACACCCACGCTCTCATAAACACGCACACAGTCTCCCATCTTCTCCAGCATACAAAAATCGAATTGTATTCCTCAAATAGGCAAACCCAAAAGTCCATTCCCAGGCACCTTATCCTCAGGGTAAACTCGTGTATGTTATGAGCTGAAATGTGTATGCGCTATCTCATTCAGTATAATCTACATACCCCTGTGTACCTCTACTGTGAGCCAACGGACAGCGATTGAGGAATGCTGCTAATCCATCAGAAAACAAGACAAATCTCATTAGTAAGTGTGGCAACGTCAAAGGGATCGAGGTGCTGGGGGGTGGGCTCCGGGGTAAACATTCACGCGCATTTTATGTTCAACATCACGGTTGCCCCAGAATTCGAATGACTAAACAGACGTGGCGATTAAAAAAGAATGGTCCCTATAGTAATTCGCGGGGCGTTTTAGTGTTTAGCCAGCCTGCAACAGACATGCACAATGGGTATTTAAACTGTCCCGAACAAAATGTAAAAAAAAAAAAAAATTAAACTCACTGCCTGCTCATTACGGTTCTACTCAGTGCACCGTTAGGAATAGGCAATGCTTAAATAATTTGGGCGGAGCGCAGGGAGAAACATGATTTCCTCAATTGACGTAGAAAACGTGTCCTCCAAAACTGCCCTCAGCGCCGACTGATGCGCGTAATTATGTGGGCTTTGAGAACAGGGCGAGCGCAAAAACAACGGCTGACAACAAGCACTCCAAAACACCCCTTTTTCATTCCGGTGAAGAGCTGTGGCCTCCATTGTTCTAGGCAGCCGTATAAAAAAAAAAATCACATTTCAAATACCTAGTTCGGTCAACTGTACCGTCAGCTGTGCACTTACTCCTACTGCTGGGACAATGTAGCTACTTGAACTGAAAATAACTACTGCTTCTCTTACCAAGCCAATAGAGCATGGGCCTCAGTAAGCCTTGTGCTGCAGCTCTGCCCAGAGTAGCTGGCCTCTTTACCATCCCAGCTCCCTCGTCTTCAACATGCCCTACATTCATAAGCCAGTCCTTTCAAAACCGCTCCACGTGTCAACTTGGATATGCTAACCGAAACTGGGAGATTTTTGTAAATTGGACAATTGATGATCGAAGATTTTTCTCCTTGAAGCTACGACCATTCATTTGCATGACCAAAATCATGAGAGACCTTTCATCTAAACGGGAGCTGGTGGAAATCGGTTGATTGCAAGCCTACATAAAAATATTCAAAGCAGAGGACAAGCTACTTTGATGGATTGACCCTGGGGCCAGATGTCATTAACTTGAAACCAATGAGGTCGCTGTTCAAGGACGGAGCATCATCATTATTTAAGGCACCAACTTAGCAATAAAAAAAAGCTCTAAGCATTAGTCTGGTTAATAATCAAATACCTCAAAGGATTTAAGTGTGCGATGCACACCATTTAAGAAGATTACACGCATTTGTCCTTGCAATTATCTTTTCCAATCAGATGTGTTGTCACAAAGCGACACCTAAGTGCAGGTGTTATAAGCCAATCAAATCAGCTTGGACGTGCTCAAGCCAAACTAAAAAGAACCCAGAAAAGACCATCTGTAACTCTGCCTTTAATTGAGAACCAGGGACTTAACGAGATGCTGGAGAGCTCGAACTGAGTGCCCACAACATGCTGTGCTTACCTCGCAGAGCATTGCTACCAAGGAATCTTGTCTGCGGTGGTGCACCTAGTCATTACCAGCGTAATGAAATGCAGAATCCTGTGGAGTCTCCCTCTGCAGCCGAGTTCACACCCCTGCCCACATAACCCCCCCCCCCCCCCCCCTCTTCTAACCATGACATCAGCAAGACATCGCTGTCTGTGCTGATGCTGAGCATCTTTACTCCTTTCATCGTAGACAAGGGCACTTTCCTGCTACTCTGGCCACGTTTGTCAGTGAGATTGGAGCAGCATTTGTGCCCTCAGGGCAGCCCTGCAAGCAGACCAAGACCAGAGCAAGGCCCTGTAATCTCAGGAATAGAACCCACTGATCCTCTACTTAACATTGGCAGCAGTGTGATACTGAGCCCAAATCATCCAGCCTATCTGTCCTCCCTGTTTTACATACCATGGGTTTCAAGGAAGAGGATAGCATGGATAAGGGCTTTTGCCCTTAGCCGGTCTCTTAAACAAGTCGGGTTGAGTTTGCATTAGCTCAATAACGGACTCATAGAGAGGAATGAATAGGGATGCCAGGTATTTTCCCTTGATTATATTCAAGCGGTAGTGTTGTGAGTCCCCAAACTGTCTGAGTAAGACTGGATATCTTAGGAATTGCCCACTGTCCCAGCTATATCAATCTAAAGATGATAGATAGGTTCCTTAATCCACTGGGACTGGTGTCATTACACAGCGATGGAAGGTGTGTGTGTGTGCGTATGCCAGAAAGACAGAGGAGAGCGAGAGAAAAAAGCATTGAGAACGCAGACAGAGAGTAACTGGGGAGCACAGAGAAAGAAAGAGCACGTATGAGGGCGCCTTTGTAGCCTGACATTACAGAGTCCCATTGTAATCCTGCAGATAATAGCCTGCAGGTCAGACAGGGTGCCTGGGGAGCAGGCAATCGCACATTCTGCCATTCAGTCAAGGTGACAATGGGCCCACGTTATAATGTGCTGATGGCTGCACTGCACTGTGCCAAGCCGAAGGGGGCCATTACAACAG
This sequence comes from Galaxias olidus, assembly GCA_026901105.3. NCBI lineage: Eukaryota > Metazoa > Chordata > Actinopteri > Galaxiiformes > Galaxiidae > Galaxias > Galaxias olidus. The sequence goes on from JAPMUY010005807.1 coordinate 36,936, forward strand.
CCCTATCCTGTGCACGGAGGTTGGGGTGGCCATATGGATCTGGTAAGACACGTCATAAAACCCACGTCATTGTAAAACACGCTGCTGCCCGCTGCAGTCCCACGGCGTAAGTTAAGTGATTACCTCCACAAAACACTCTGCATGTATTCGTCCATTACGGAACAATAGGGCATGGCAAAGCCAATTCACTCGCAATCAAGCAGCTTTTCTTTGTGCGGCCCAACTAGGACTGAGCATGAACGGATTCTTCCTGACACTGAGTTTCAAAGGCCCTTACAGTTGAAAGGCAGAGCGGAGTGCAGTGGGTTTAAAGGCAGACTGTCTCCAGCTGACTATAAACACCTAGAGAGAGAGACGGAGCCTCTGTCAGGTCCCCTCCCTCCTCCTCAGAGCGGTCCACCCTTTCAACTGTCAGACAGCCAAGAAATCCTCCGGAGACCATCAAACCCCACTTTGTGCCTAGCTCTCTCTGCTACATCCCCCCACCACCTAAAACAAGCACTGAATTCATTCCAACCATAGATGTGCTGTCTAAGGTCTCCACCAAGGTCACGTCTAGATGGAAATTGAGCTTCATCACCGAAGGGGAATGGTTGTGTAGAAGGATGCCAAGAGGGAGGTATTTCAAAAATGTTTACGGTCTATTAGTCACACTTTATCCTAAAAGGCAGGATGCCAAATAATTTTAGGTCATGCTTTTCATAGGCATAGACAGTTTTATAATGCACAATTGTTCTGATTTCAAATGACTGTACTTTATAACTAGTACATGTGGTTTCTACACTAAGTATTTCTCCATATACATGGTAATGTTTTATTTAGTAATTAACACAATAGTTTATTATACTGGCTCCCTCAATTAATCATTATTAATGATCTTAACACTAATCAGCATGCCCACGTTATGTGCGTCTTCTGGGACAGTGGAACAGGTAGATCACGCCAGCTTGGCAGAACGGCTACTGGTTTACAAGGTTGAGAGCCTGTGAGTTGTTGGGAGTTGAATGAATGACTAACCAGCCACAGGCCTTCTGTCAGGAAAATAACAATGCAGTCCTCTGGTGAAAGGGTCGGTGGTATTGATAGGCTCCAGGAATTCTAATCAGCCTCCTGGGTTCCTACACATTTTTCACTTTAAAATTCCATACTTTCCAGAGCCATTTTACAGACTGCTCGACCAGCACTTAGGTGCCAAATAGTGGTGTGATACTGCCCTTTGGACCATTAAATTGGTCAATAGCTCTTTTGAATAATATATTTATATTAACCCAAAATAAGGGAAATTCAAATAAATAAAATATGAATAGTACAGTAGGGCAACCATCGTAACCCATAAGAGCAAGTATGGCGTTTGCTATTGAATGCACTGAAAAAAAAACTTTACATTCTGCCAGTCTGGTCAAGATAAGTATGAACTTTTATTCCAGAGAACATCCTCAAAGAAAGTAGTACATTTTAATCAAGACTGAAGAAAGATTATAGCAATGGTCAGGGAAAAGAATATTTTTCTGCTTATTTTAAACAATTTCCATAGTTTTCCACAGGTGTGAAATAAATATTTTAATACTTTCCCAGACATGTGTGGCTACAGGGGCCTCCAGTACATTGAATAGTAATGAAAAACCCAGAACTCAACCTGGCGTTTGCTGTATCTTGCCAACTGGACATGTACCAGAAGCTTGTCATTGGTCAAAAAGACACCTTCTAGTTTGTCATGGGAGTGTAAAGGTTACATTGTCTTGTTCAAGCAAACCAAAACACATCTCCCCCCCCCCCCCCTCTAGTTGGAACAAGTGACTACATTCAGTAGTGATCTAAGTAATCAGACTGCCCTCTGTTGGTGAGAACCAACATCCAAAACAAAGCACAAACCACAAAACAGAAAGTTGAACATATTTATTGAAAAATTTTAGAAAATGCACAAACATAGAATAGACAAAAATGAACACAGGAGGAAGATAAGAGCACCTGTAAATGGGTGAGAAAGCAAGTATTTAGATCAAGAGACAATGGAAATCTGTCAACTGATTGCCTGGAGACACTTACCTGGTGAATCTCTACACTCAGCTGGTCAACTGAACATCCTGTAAGAGGAAAGGCAGGTTTATGTGGCCACATGCATACAGACTGTGTAAATAGCCTACTGCTTATGTCTCACCGTTTCAAGATCTTTAATTACAACCATGCCACTTTCAGACATCTCAAGGTCACTCTCAGTGTCGTTGTGAGAGCGCAACTCTTCACTGTCAGTCTCTACTGCACTGGGCTTTAAGAACAAAATTAAAACAAACTCTTGTTCATGGAAATACTGAACAAGTTTACAATTACAATCGGGGACTAACCAACTAATGAACCCCACCTCATAGTCTGGGTCTGCCTCACAGTCCTCTTCCTCCACTTCTTGGATGAGGGTCTCTACCCAGGTCAGTTGTTCCAGGTCCTCCTCCTCCTCCTCATCCAGCTCATCCTGCTTCCTCTTACTGCCTTTACCACAAGGCTTTGTGGGTGAAACACTCACATCTACAATTCCAGATAAGGGGCAACTTAAATTTGCATCAATGTAAGAAGCGGCTTCAAGAATTCAAACTAACTTTAGTTGCGACAAGCGACGGTGTGCATGCATTAAATACATAGTGTTCATATAAACCTGGGGACAGCGAGCAGCCAATGCTAGTGCAGACCGGATAGCCCAGCGTGCTCTGCATCCAACGAGGTAGGATTGCCAGTAAAAGGCGTGTGGCTCTGTGCAGACGTTTGCGGCCGGCAAGGCATTGACGAGCTGGAGAAGAGTCCCCTTCCCCATCGTGGCCAGATTCAGGAAGGACCTTCACTTCTTCAGAAGAAAACCCTATCAGCCACCAAAAGCCACGGAGAGCTCGCATCTATTCGGAAAACAAACATCAAGGGTTTTATTTGATGTCACTATGACCCATGTTACAGAACTTTATAGACAGTTTGTGCGTGCAAACAAACCGTGAATCGGACTGGCCAAAACTGCGAAAGGCGACAAAGCACAGCGTTCACCACACTGCCTCTCTTCACCCCAGCTCCGTCCTTCCGAGAAGTTTGAAAACATAAAAACGTTAGCGATAAAACGTTAAGGCGCACACATACAGCAGCTAGCAGCATGCTGTACTGCGAGCGAGTGAGGTGGAACAAACTAGCTTATAATGCCACTAAGCCAGCTTTAAAAGTTTTGTGATTGTATGTTAACAAATATTACTCACGAAATTTGTCTAGTTCAGTTTTACTAAGACTACTCTACCCAAAACCTAAACATAAACATTGAAATCACCTCAATACTTTGGGACTGCTCCTCTTGGATGGCATAGACACATTCAGAGGTCATTCTGTTTCAGTTTGGCGGGCGCTGAACCGGTTGCGTTCAGGAGGAAGTCGATTGTCTTCTAATGGAGGTGTGTTTATGATGTACCATTCAGTTACCTTGGCTCAACCAATCGTATCAAACAAACGCACCTCCTGCAATCAAAATTTTAAAAAAGCTTAATCCTACCAATTAACTTCTCAAGTTGACTCGATGACGTAGATGCTGGAAGTAATATAATATTTTTTCATGTTTGTAACGTTTTCATATAAAATAACAAAATAGGCTATAGGCCTCAATCGAGTTTTACAAGTATTTCGGGGTCTGTGATATTCAAGAGAGGTGGTGAAAGGCTTTGAATTACATTTTCGATAGCTTGTACAAACAAAAGCGATGATGTTCCTGGCCTATACTAGGTATGCTTCCGCCGCTTCGTCATGTTTACGCACGTATTGGTACTGTGAGTGTTTGAGGAGAGGAGGGGGTAGGGATTGACGAGAAGTATAAAGGTCCATGGTGTCGTAGTCTTTCCCAATCGAGAGGCACAGTTGAATGCAAAAAAACTACAATACAAATATTCTCAATGGACAGAAATATGGCGGTGACACGAACAATCAGCGTTGGAACTATTTGCAGTTGCTCCAAATCTTCAGATATTTTAAATTTTTCAACAGCGCGGAGGCACAGCAGCGCAGGGATGCGCGCGCTCTTGTGGGCAGCAAGCAGTGCAAAATCTCTTGGGAGTTCTTTCGGATCAGACTGCAACGCCAGTAAGGAGAACGTCTTCTCAAACATTCTAATAAAACAGATGAAGCTGTATGTACGTCTGCTGAGGTGATGAAAGCTATTAGGTTTAAAAGTATTACAAATTTTACATTTATCATGAAACATACAAAAACATCTGAGACTTTTGATGGAGCATTTGGCATCAGTTTATTTCGATTTGGAACAAGAAATGCTTGATTTTTGATGCAGAAC
>JAPMUY010005815.1:0-41478 GCA_026901105.3 Galaxias olidus
CTAAAGTATAGTCAGAGATGGTCATAAGACTGCAAGCTTATTTGCAACGGAAGTAATCTTTTTATAAAGTATTGGCAGCCGTGATAATACAAACTCAAGACTAGAAGCATGGTTATAAGTTCACATAATTGCATGGGTGAATGTTGTACTGTAAGTGCAAAAGTGTTTTGCCTGGCTCCCACAGTGTGCCATGTGTCTCTCCCCCATCTCGACTTTGTCTCATTTAACACATTTTTCTTTTTCTTTGACTGTGTTGGCCAGACTTTTAATCCTTCAGCTCTGCCCAATTACTCTGCCGAGACTCCATGGGCGATCCATCTGACCTTTGACCCCACGCGTCACCGGGGCTGCACAGCCCAGGCCTGGCTCTGTGTCCGGGTCCGTGCCCCTGATGCGGGCCACTCTCCAAGCCAAATTGCAGTCTTCAGCCACCGGAGTCTGCTACAAATGTCAGCAATTCACTGGCTCACGAAGGGGAGGGGAGTTAAATGTCAAGTAACGCTTTTTAAACTAATTGCCTTCCATGTCTTTCAAGAAGCGGTTGTTGGTAGTTGTGGATTAGAAGAGGCAGAGTGTATTCCCTCCCACTGGACGTGCACATGCTTATTAATAGATCTAGATGGAAGAAATATGGAAATGTTCTTGCACAAATATCGTTGCAACGCTTCTCACGTGATGCCGTCAAGGGCTGCTTTGATCCCCCTTGCGTCCACCGTACTTTAGCCGTGGTATGTCCACTGTGCTGGGCTGAAATGTGTGGAAATAATAATAATAATAAAAAAGCTTTTGATGGTCGATAGTTTGTAGTAATAATCACAACATCATCCTACAAATATGATTAAATCATGAAAATCAAATTGTCATTGTGGTTTAGGAAGCCTTTTTGAGGAGAGGGGGGGGGGGGTCCTCCAATCACATTTCTATGAGAGGCCTTCGAGAATGGTACAGCATTCACATGTTAATTTCAGCCTTTACTCAGTGCACAGCCCGTTTGTTCCTCCTTCAATAATGTCACAAATTACATCAGCATGAAACCTTTGGAGACATTTTTTTTCCTCCCAATCACAAAAATCAACAGGCGAAAATTCTATTCAAACACCAGTGGAAGAGGTAGATTTCCACCAAGCGAAGCTATTAGCATGCAGAGCATTAGTTACCCGGCGTCTTAGGTTGATTGTCACATGAGCTCCTTAGTCTTGTCCTAGCAGGATGCAAAACACTGCGCCCCTTGATTGAATTAAGAGCTGAGAACACGACGACGCCCGGCTCAATTTAGATCAGGCGGCGGATCACTATGCCGATAGGCTTTATCACATTGGGTTAACACAGCTTATGGGATGCCCAGGCGTAAATGTCTGTGTTGAAATGATATATGAATCATTACATCCATGCGTTTCAGTGTGTATTTATTAAGCCTCTTAGTGTCTCACAGTGAAGACGTAAGACGTTAAGAAGTAACACCATTTTTTTTCCTAGACTCTGCTATGGGCTTCAATGCATGAAATCCTCTGTTGAAAAGGTATTCAGAGGAGAGGGTACTCGTTGCCACAGCGAATATTTTTGCGTAAGTGTCGCAAATGCAAACTACTAGCCAACAAATAACTTGTACGCAGCGATAAACCCCCAAAAGGGAGCGGCGGGTGCCACGTTGTCTGACGTGTCACCAGTGGAACTTCGCCGCACCTTACCCAGCTCCTGCCTCTTCCACGTCACCTGTACTGTGTGACACCGCAGCAGCCCACACTTCCTAGTCAACACTTCCCCCTCAGACGCATCAAGCCGCCACACCAGCCGTAGGTTTGAGGTGTTTGCGCGGCACAAAGCGAACCGGCTCACTAATTAGTCAGTGAAAACGGTGCGGCGCCACAGTCGATGTGAGACGAATGCCAATTTAGGCCCCCGGTACACAAAATACGAAATTCATATGCGAGTGATTGCTTTTTCATCTGCCTTGCACTGTCTCAATGGGCAAACTGATTTGTTTTTCTTGCAAATGGATCTGGTTCAGTGAAAGGCTAATTAATTAGTGATTCATGAGAGTTTGAGGTAAAGCCTATCTTTGTGGAGGAATATCTTAGTGGGACGGAGGCGACACTGATATAATTTATTTTTATGCCCCCTCCCCCCCAGTTCTGAGTCGTGATGTCATGTCTGGCTAGTGTACAGACATGACAAATAGACAGAGAGAAAGAGATAGATAGATAGAGAGAGAGAGAGAGAGAAAGGAGAGAGAAATACAGTAGTAGTTGTAGACCACTAGTAGTTGATTCTAATGAGGATAAATATACATCCGAGTCGCCGCGTTTTCCTGTTGACCTTGCGTGCGAGAGCTGTCCTGGGATTGGCTCCGGTAAAGGCAAGTGGGAACAAAGGGGCGGCGCGGTTAACCGTTCCCTCTAACTTCTCTGATCTCACGGAGCTCCCACGGAGATCAAGCCGACACCCATCTTTTGCAACCTTTTGAAGTTGCGACGGCCTACAAAAGCACGGCGTAGGGCCAACGCTAATGCGCTGAAAGCCGGGGTGAAACGGGGAGGGAAGCCAGCGCGGGCGCTTCGCGCACAGCACGGGTCTCAGCCAATGGGAGCGCGGCCTCCCAAGCCCGTCAAGAGTCACGGCGTTCAAGCTCCATATCTCATACGTCTTGAAACGCTCATTTGGCTACGGGACAAACACAGTGTGTGTGGGCGCATTGAGTCATGGCCTGCCACGATGTGGTTCATGTTTGAATGTCCTCTGTTTTTGATGATAGCGCTTTAACATCGCTGGTATTGTTGGTGTTGGCTTTGATAGGAACGCAAAGAAGGAACTCCGCCTGCTATGGTGGGGTCTACTGAATGTCACGAGAAACGGTAGACTAGTTCATGCCATAGAAAGTGATCAACTTCTATTGAAAGTGATTGAATACACCGCGACTGTTTGACACAGCCTTACAGCAGAATGCAAAAAGATATTGGCACCTGAGTTTGAGAAAAGTGTCCCACATGCACACCCACACGCAAATACACTCGAATGCAGCCCCTTCACGGTATACAACACGCATATACTTCTCTGGATGTGCATCAGCACACGTTCATGACCAAGTACACACAGACACACAACCACGAACACACAAACACGTCATGCTCCATTTTCAAACTCCATGGACAATCTGGTATAGTTGGCCTTTCAACAGTGTGAGGAAATTATATGGAGGGCAATGTGGCACTGTGCACATATTTCTATCACAATGAATATATGAAAGAAAAGAAAGGGCATTTTCTTAAAATGAACCACTTTTGTCCTCGACAGAGGAGAAGTCTGTGCAAGCCAAACGACCAATAACGTTTCAGCATGCATTTGCACTCGCAAGACATGGAAATGGTTTGGAGGACAACCCGATTCTGTTAAGCTGATAGCAGGTTTCCCTTAGCGTCCATCCTGTGTGTAAAGTGCCATTTTCTATGAGGGGCCATTACGTGGGATCTTAAAAACATTATTCTATTTAAGATTGAGAGTTTCCAAAACTGGTCAGGGACTAGAGGTGTAAATTATCTCACTGTATGAGATAAGGTTTTTCAGCTTGATTAGCTCAAATCATTTTCTTTCTATTTATACCTGTATGCATTACAAAGTTTACAAAATATCATGGTGGACATTTGGATACCAAACGTGCATATGCATGTACTTTTCCTCTAATCCTCAACCAAACCCATTCACATATTTTACTAAAGAGCACACATACATACAAGTTAAATGCTTTTACATACACAACTGAAAAGCTCTCATGATAACTATTGAAAAGCTTTTACACATACTTGTAAAGAGTGCTCATATACAAATGTAATTAGAATGCTCACATAAAGTATGGTAAAAAAAACTTTCATATAAACTATTGAAAAGTGTTCACACATAGTAGTAAAATGTGCTTGTATAGCATTGTGAAAACCATCAGGGCATTACATCTGCAGTGAATGGGGCATGCATGATAGTATCTGGTATCTAGGTACATGGGATTTCTCACGCAAAGTTCTGCAACTGAAACCCAAAAAAGAAAAGGCTCTTTCATATGTTCCAAAGGGTTGCTGTTTCAAAAAATATTTGCAAAATGTATATTAATAGCAGGCATTTACAGGCTTACTTTCTCATATTATAATTACATTGTGTGTGTGTGTGTGTGTGTGTGTGTGTGTGTGTGTGTGTGTCCGTCCGTTACATCCGCTAATGTAGACAGAGCTGAATCCGACACATTTCAAAACAACACAGCTAGCATGAAAGGCATGCGGTCGCTCCAACCGTAAAACTACAAAGAAGGTGGTCCTCTCAGCATGTCACCCAAAGCGCCCGTGGTCAGGCAGCCAGGTTCCTGTTGTTCCTAGTTTCAGTCGGCCACCTGCCATTATTACGCGGGCAGTCCGGGTGTGCACCGAGCCACACCTACCCACCCTCACAGGAAGACAGACACTCCAAAAGCTTTCACAGGACACCACCATTTGAAAAGGCAACAACAGAGCTTTTCAAAAAAGAAAATGGAGCGTGTCTTTCACTGCTAGGAGGTGCCTCTTCTGGTCGAGGAGCCCCGCTGTGCCCTTTAACAAGGCACCCTGTTGAACACGCCGGTCCCTGGCAGTCAAACGACACCACAACTTAGGCATGGCTTCACATACCGAGTGGAGGTAAAGGAAAGGCAAGGTCGGGCATCGGAGACCTGCCTATGCCAAGCAGAGAGGGTTGATCATCGGGCAGTGGATTAATGGAGTCGGAGGCATAATTACTCAGACCCGCGCGGCCGTGTGGGGAGACACAGATCCTCAGCGTCCCTGATTATGTGGTGTTTGTGCACCCAACCAGGTCATTAGTCACTCTCTCCATGGCAGCTGGACCGCTTCCCACATGAGCAGGGACAGAGACGCGGGGAAGGAGAGAGGGAGAGTCAGGGGGAGAGACGGACAGATTTGGAAAGAGTGGGGAGGAGGGGCACGCGGCGCCATCTGATTTAGATTCTGCAAAAAGAAAGGGCGCTGCTCACAATCAATTTCTAATACACTCACAAATAATGCCCCTCCGCTTTCAGACCGCAATGCCAAGCCCGTGAGACAATGTGTGACCGGCGTGTGTCCTCTCCGTCCCCCAGTGCCAGTCCTGTAGTGGCACCACCGCCACGCGCATCGCCCCAACTTCTCCATCTTTATTAGCGGCCTGTTACAACCAGCGTTCGTATTTGACCCCTGCTCAAAGCGGGAAGGGGGGGGTCCGAAAGCTTTTCTCCGGGCTTCGTCTCCTTGCACCCTCTCACCCTCACTGCTCTCCTGCCTCCGGGCTCTACCCTCGCTCAGCTCCCTGGCGCGCTGCCCCGGACAGACTTGGCACAGTCCTATCCAATTTGGTGTCCTGCCTTGATAGATATGTTTGCTTTTCTTGCTGCTGACAGACCCCGGCCTGGAAATAAATTTGCAATCCAGCTGAACTTTCTCTTCCTGAGTTACTTTAGAAGTCGGTGGTGCTGCAATGCCACTCAGTGTGTAGGCACGCCTTGCAGCCCCCGCATAAATATGTCCCGCCATAGAACATGACCTGCGTTGCTCCAAACGATTTAGCCAAACACAAGCCATGTTATTTTCTAAAACAATAATAAACATGTCCTTCACAAATAGATGGAGGACACGTGCCAGCTCCTTCCTTGAAGAGCCTCCGCTCCGTGCTGCAGAAAGAGAGCCCCGGAGATGAAGACATAGAGGAGAACTGAGAGAACAGGGAGAGGCAGAGAGGGATTCAAATACCTTTCCGGAGTGTAAAGGTGCGTGCTGCATGTTTGCTTCAACAACAAAGGCAACGACGTGGCGTGACATCAAATCAGCGGATAGATAGCACGTGTGAAACGGTGGGAGGCACCGCCTCTGAGAACGCACGTGTAGCCGGGGGTCAGAGCACCGAACGAGCAACCACGGAGGATCAGACTGAAGTGTCCCCCAATCCACCCCCCCCCCCCCCACACACACACACACACACACACACCCGCCGTCAACGGAGACTGTTGTGTGTTGTATCAGTTTTCACTTGATGGTTCTTTTTGCTGCGACCCATTGCCAGATGCACCGTCAATGCACATATACACACCCACACAGCTGCCTTGCACATATGCACTTTGGTAAGGTCAAAGTTGTACGCCTACACATGGAGCATAGAGAACAATTACCACCATAGCCAGCGCTCAAACTCCAGATTTACACTAACCACACAAGCATGCACACACACACACACACGCACGCACGCACGCACACGCACACGCACACACACGCTTTCTCCTGACATCAACTCAACACAGCGGGTATATGCCATGGCCTTCTCAACACCCCCAGAAACTGAAGGCACACCAAGCCTAATTAGCTAATAAAATGAACGTCAGGAAAAAAGAGAATCTATGGAGTCCCAGCATCCTAGTACCAGGCCAAACTTTGACTGAGCATGCTTTCCGACACTCCAACAAAAGATAATAGATCACATGTGGAGAAGGGTGGTGAGCACCCTTTGTCCTCATCGCATGCATCACGGCAATAGACAACCTGGAACTGCTCAAATGAACTTGAATTCATTGTCTGGGAAGAAAAGCAAGTGCAGATTACACAGGGAACCCAAACAAGTACCTGATAAAATTGTGAATATATGAATTAGTTAACTCTCCATATTGAACAGTTACAAGGGTTTTATAGAGGCCAGCAGAATTTGTATCATTAGTGACACCAGAGAGAGTTGTGTTTAGAATCAGAGAGGTCTGGTCACACTCAACACGTCCATTAAACCCTTGCCATCTTGTTTTCCTTGCTCGACAGTTCAAACACGTCCATATATGACAGGGATGATGATAGTGGTTGGTAAAGGGACCAGACATCAGCAAGATGTTTACCTTGACACTGCAAACGCCTCAAGTACTACGGCGCTTTCTTCTTACAAGGGATAGGTATGTGTCAAATCTAAGAAATAACTGTTAGACACACTTTAAATGTGAGTGAATTTTAAAGAAACATTTGAAATCTTCAGAGGCTTTCTGGAAGATTGTTCCATAGGTCCGGTTCCCTGTTGGATTTTGTGTTAAGTCTTAACCTTGGAACATTTCAAATTGGTTTGCTGCGCTGTAGAGCACAAGCAGTGATAGTTCTGCACTGAAGGCTGGGAAATAACTGCTGTTTCGCCTTAGAAGTAAGCAACATAATCGTTTAATGCATTTTATTCATAATTGGACCCAGGTATGTCACGCGCCGTTGGCGTGGCCGTATGAAAGAGCCTGTCACCATGATTGCCATCCATCTCACTCCACGCCCGTATTTCATAACGTAGGCCACAAACACTGACAGTTAGACACACATCAGCCATCAAACCATGGAACCACAAAAGAGCATTGTCGAAAGTGAGACTACAAAGATTACTGGACAACAGGCATCCTTCCCCCTGGTAAGAATAACTTGTTTTCTCAAAGGGAAAGTGTTCAGAAAATGGTATGATCATTGTTCAGATTCTATAGCATGTCCTGTGTCCTGGGTTTGAGTCTCTTCTTCTTCTGTATGCCGGGCAAGTCACGGTTTGCTGAGTAGGAGGGAAAGAGAAATGTGCGCCTTTGTGTTACTTTGTGGAGGAAAATTAATGCAAATGGTGAAGTTAACATTCTGGGGTAAGATGTGTGTTGCTTCTCGATTCGTCATGCTAGGACAGGGCAAAAAGTGAATGAGCTAAAGAAAACAATCTTTCAAATGAGAGAGACATATTTTGGACAACGCCATAAAGGCAATGGACCCCACAGGCTTTTTCGATGGAATGACACAATTAGTAAAGCTTTTTCACAATGAGTTTAATCGTGCTACAATATTAGATGACTTCACAGCAGGATACCTTTTGTGTTTATGACCCAGTCCAATAATTGAATTCCCACATGCCCTAAGCCAGAGTCTGGCTGAACGAACATGTTCTCTCACCTGATGTTCTCGCTTTGATCCAGCCTCACTGTCCCCCTCCCAAACTAATGAAAATAGAAATAAAACACACTTGACTTAATGCTTTCCCAGGACAAAGACATTTTGGTCCAGGCTAGCCATGGTGAGGCTAATGCTAGCCTACTGAGCATCCACACAGCCAGGTGGAGTGATGGTGGAGGCCCCTGAACTCCCAGCATGAAGTCAAAGAGTAACAGCCTAACATCCACCACTACCCCCTCCTCTGGATCCTCTTCCTTCACCGCTTACCAACCACCCCCTCCTCATCCTATTCCTCCTCCTGCCAACCACTACCTACTCCTCCTGTTCCTCCTCACCCACCCCCGACCAACCTCCACCTCCGCTTGTGCGTCCATCTCTTAGCACAAACTCTCTTTTCTTTATCCTCACCCCGTCCACATCCACGGAGCAGCCTCCTGGGGATATCAGCGCGGCGACACCCTGATAAGCCAAACAGTCCCTAATCCGATTATGGCTTCTCAAAGCCCAGGCCTCTTCACATTGCTCTATTACCCTCGAGGTTTGTCTCTCAAGTACAATCCGGACTGGTGTCATGCAACCAAGCTGGCACTTTTCATCACAATATCTAGGAAACCAAGGAAGAATTTTGGGTTCTCCTAATAATGTTTGTTTTCTTCGAAGGATTAGTAAAGCATTACTGGGTCAACTACTCTGTTTTTACAAACACAATGGGTGTTTTCTCCTTTAATCCACTCTAATAATTCATGGTACAGGCTTATTCGATGTCAAAGAGTACTACCGTAGCGGATTTATGAGAAAGACCAAGCGTCTGACTTGAATCGTCTCTGGCAATACAAGGCTCTGACTTGTATGATTGTGGACTCAAGATGCCATAGAAAGATGTTGGTTTGTTTCTTCATATTGGGTTGAACCGGTGAATGCATTTGTAATGGGTTTAATTGGTTGATAGCTACTGTCACAGAGTGTTATATTGCATACACCGAGCCACAAGATCATTTCTCCATCACTGGATAGCTAAAGAGCTACACCACAGTAGGACACCTAAACACGCCTATACCCATAAAACACAAAACAAAATTATTTAAACTGTTCATCTGAGTAAAAAAAAACCAACAACATGAAATGCAATTGGAGTATAGCTGGAGAAGGCTGTTTTCCGACACACTGCAACTAAAGTGGAGTGGGAGACAGAAGCTGAGAGGGGCCCGTGCGTGTGTCAGAGGGAGAGGAAGGGCCGGGACATGAGACACACTTAATCAGGCAGAGAAGGGGTAGAGCATCAGAGAACCAGGGGGAAAGTGGAGAACAAGGTAGAAGCCGAGAGAGAAGGAACGGGCCAGACTGAAAGCTGATGGTAGATATTTGAAAGCCTTGGAGGCAGCTCTCTTAATCAGCCAGTGGCCCAGTCTCTGCCAGCCAGCCAGCCAGCACTGTCTGCTACCTGTCATGCCTGCCTGCTGGCCTGCCTCTGCCTAACAAACCCAGGGGGGCTTTCCACCACTGACATTAGGGCAGTTTAGAGTTCTTTAGAATAGAACAAATTTAATCACAAGTCACGCGGAACGCACAAACACACACACATACACACACACACACACACACACACACAAAAACCCAACAGACTCGCATAAATTACACATTTGTGTGTTTCAATAGAAAATAAGGTGAGGTAAGGCCTCCAAGAGCCATGTTTAAAAAAAGAGATGTCAAAACGCAGTCCAGTGTCAAGTCCGTGTGGTGAACGCAGACCATGGGGAAACAAAGCTCATTTTCATTCCGACAGTTTATTTATTTAAAAACACTCCCAGCGAAAAAGCGGTTGGCTTTCCATCAAGTTTGTAATTAGAATAATTTTACACTGCGGCGCTTTTAACACAGACCTGAAAATGAGAGGCAGAGTTTTCAGCAGGGCCTTGGGTAAAACACTGTACCCACAATATTCAACAAGAGAGAGCGCCGACCCACACTGAAAGACTACTGCAGAGGTTTTTGTTTTTTTTATCTGTAAAGGCATACAGTCAGAGCGTGATACTGTAAAGTACCAATTAAATCAAGTAACAAAACACAACAGGGTGGAGAACTAAAGGCGAAAGTCAGACTGTGAGAGTCAACACACGACATGCGGCCACACAGGCAGGTGGCCACTCCACGAACGAGGTGAAGCGCCAGGACGTCATCAATTACATGGATTATTTTTGGAAAGTTTCACTTCATGATGAGATGCATCCATTTTTGGAAAAGTGTCACTTATGTGCATTTCAAGAGCTCCAAACCCTGTCCAGTTTTTCACTGTACTAAAATGTTAACATTTCCAAAGTATGTATTATTTTGTCCCAAAACAAGTGACAAAATATCATTTTTTGTCAGTCATGATGTCATAAATAAGTGTCCATTTTTTCTAATCGACCAATATAACTTTAAGATACATCTTGAACGTGGAACCCCTTGTACCAAGAAGTACAGTATATATGCACCTACTACGTGGTGCATGTGAATATCCCTCAGGTCAGAATCCGGTCAGATGGAACAACAGGGCTCCTGCAGTGCTCTCTAAGCAGAAAGGGGGAAAACGCTGCGATCGTCATGTGTCAGAATTCGATCTCACACCTATGGCATAAGCTCGAGTAGGTGTGTGAGTGTGTATGCGTGTGTATGAGAGTGTGTAAAAAACTTTAAGAATCGCCTGCACATACAACCAACCAGGCACACACACACACGATATGACCGCTACTGTGCCTTGAAGTGTTGCCACACGACGGAGCGATGTGTCACCACACTGGCCAAGTCTGGCTAATTGGAGTGACAAGAGTGGTGTCTCTGGAGACCAGACACCATGGCGCTGGCCCCCGGCTACTGTGCACACACCATCTGGGCCTGCCATGGGGAAGAGGACCGCCACACACGTTTAGCCCACTAGATGAGTGGGGGAATGCTTTTCCATTTCCACAGTCTCTTTTTGCCTGACATTTTGTTACAGTTTAAGGGAATCGTTTCCCCTGAGGGGTCTCTTAATATCTGCCAGTGCCCCTTTTGTAAGTGTCAGGAGGGAGCATGTAAAATATGCCGCTTGTCTAGGGACAGTCCTGGCAGAGGGAAATGTCTCTGTGTGTCTCTTTCTCTTTCATTCTCTTTCTTTATCTCTCTCTCTCTCTCTCTACCTCTCGCTCTCTCTCTCTCTCTCTCTCTCTCTCTGAGTTTTTACGGCACAGGGATCCGTCCTGCCACTGCGGCCCGGACACAACTGTGTGAAAACACTTTGTGAAATTCTTTGAAACTGCCAATTACAGTGAGAGTCCCAGTTCTGAGGGTGGAAGCTGGGTGAGGGTGGACTGGCCGGTGAGGAAGGACAGAGGCTCCACGTGTGTCACTGAAAACCCAGAGGGCTGTGAGTGATGGTGCGATCTGTCGTGGTGTTAACCAGGCACCATGCAGCTTATCTGCCAGCTGGTCAATACTTGACCCCAATGATCAATGGCAACAACGGAAAATCTTTTAGGGGCCATTTGGCTGTTCGTAGGACTTTTAGATGACAGACAGGCCCAGGCAGGTTTTTCCCCCCAGCTCCACATCCAGCTACCTCTTTTTAAGGTACTTCCTTTCTGTGCAAAATGTGACGAGCTGTCACGAAGACGCCTTAGCTAAGTGGTTCAGTTTCTGAGGCACATAACCCCTGGTATAGCAGGATGCTCAGGGGTTGCATACTTTTTTAAAGTAAATACAATCTATGCACATGCCTTCTCAGAAACGCTCAAGGAAAGACGATTTAAAGATTGGGCCTAAGGGCACCAAGGTACTCCCTGGGGTGGGGGCGTGGGGGGGTGTGTGCATCATTCTACTGGAGCCTTGTATGAAGAGAGATTCTATCAGGCATTAACAAGGACTTACTCGTTCCCAGAGTTAAAACAAAAAAAGTGAAGCAGTAGTTAGCTACTAACACGGCTACTACTACTAATAGCTGGAAACAACTTCCAGAAGATCTCAGACTTGCTCCAAGCCTGACTACTTTTAAATCCAGATTAAAAATGTACATGTTCTCAATTGCATTTGGCTGACTTGTTCCTCCGTAGCAATTTTATTTCTCTTATTACAATTGTTTTTATTTATTTATTGGTATTTTTCTTTCTTGGTCTTCTTTTCCTTGTATGTTTCTGCTTGCCTTGAATTGCCTAAGTGTATGAAATGTGCTATACAAACACATTTGATTTGATTTGAACAAATGACCACACAACTTTTTATTTACTGTAATAGTAGTTACTGTGCTTCCAAAATCTACTGCCAGGCCTTTTCATCCGACTTGAGTGCACTTGGCAAAACAATCAAATTGAAGGAATCTTACAGGGGGGGTTCAAGGAAAAAATAAATTGTTGCACAAGGTTGAATCTTACGGTTGAGGTTGGAAAATATATTAAGTTAGCGAGGAAGCACTCTGTCCTTAAATTCCAAGAAACTATTTGGCTGCTGCCTCTCGAGCACAGGCTGTGCAGTCGAGGCTATCTAGTTGCCAAAACACGCACGGCAACAGGTGTTAAAAGTCCCCAACAAGTCTCGGGAACTAAATGGAACACCGCTGATATTGCACGCATCATTTAGAGTCACTATTAACTAAGGACATAGGGGTCATTATCCCCCCCCCCCCCCCCGAAAAAAAAGACAATTCTTTCAGAGCTGGCCAAGATTGTATAGCTACTGGAAAACATGTGAAAAGGCTAATAATTGGTGTACTGTCTATCACATTGATAACAAAAGTGATACATGAGGTGTACATAACATCCTGTGACAAATAGTTTTCACATGGTCTCTGAGGTCAGCAGGTTTGTTTATCTTTCCACCATTGAAGAAGGTCAGCCATTTTGAACAGAAACGGTGTGTAAAAGGAGACGCTGCAACGTAAGAGTTTGAGATTGTAGACACGTTTGTTTGGAACGAAAATTGAATCGACAAAATATCCCTTAAATGATGACTCGAGTGTGGTAGAGGGCTTGCAAAAATTGCACACAACTGAACTATACGAGCTGTAAAGTAGTCGACTGTAGTGGAGATGTAAGTATCTTCTTTTCCCAGTCTTTTGAAGCGGCACGCAAAGACCGTCTCTGGAGACTGAGGGAATATTAGAGTAGATGTGTCAGCCAGAAAACACAATTATTATCAGCCTTTGTGTGTGTGTGTGTGTGTGTACGAACGTGCGTGTGCGTGCGTGCGTGCGTGCGTGTGTGGTGGTATACCCAGGAGGTCAGGTGGGTTGAGAAGAGAGAAATGAAAACAAACAGGAAGAGCAAATGAGACAGGGAGGGGTATGCACGATGAGTGTATGCGAGCGGGAGACAGAGAGCGTGTTAGAGGCTGGAAAACAGTGAGCAAAGAGGGCCAAAGAAGTGATTTGCTGGGGGAAAAAGAGGCCGTGGATGACTGCGTAAGAGACAGAACAAGAGAGTCTGAGGAGTCGGGAGAGAAATGAATGGGCGGGAAAAAGAAGAGACAGAGAGACGAGGGAGGGAGGAGAGAGAGAGAGAGACAGAGAGAAAGAGGGAGAGAGGGGTAAACCAGCGATCAGGAAGAGCTAGGGAGAGCGCAACATCGCCACCTGGTGGTAACTAGAATTACGTAGGATGGTGATTTCAGGGTAAAGGCGACTGTGTGAACTACCTGAGTAGAGTGGGTGGAATGTGCATGGCTAACGAGGGACGTATTCAAGGAATCTTGAAAGAGGACCAATCTGAACACACAAACACATACACAGAAATGCACACCTTTTACAAGCGATTAGACACCCTTTGGTCAGAACTAGGGATCAATAGTTCAGCTGGTCATAGGTTGATAAAAGATCAAAGTGAGGTGTGCTTTTGATGCATTGAGGACGCTCCCATCAAATCAAAGGGCTCGTCAAATCATTAACAAAATAAATATATATATATATGGTATAAAATCACACAAGTGGTGCATTTGAAAACTGCCTACAAAGATGTGTCAGTATAAGGGAACATGTCAATCAATGCTAGTGTGAATTGTCCAAAGTCTAGAGATTTTCCATTGTGCAAAGTTTTGGTTGGACACTCACGGCAGATCCAGCGAGGCTGAGGGCAGTGCTGCTTCCAGCTGCTCCTGTGGCCCACCCAGTGGATGTACACTTCCAATAGGGATATTGGACAGGGTCCTCAATATTTGCATGATTGGGAATCAATGAAGGGAAACTAACAGAGGGGTAGCCAGGCTATATTTCAGGTCAGAGTGAACATTTGTTAGTGCTGTGAAGAAACTGTTGACACGTGGAGGTGTTCAGAAACAGTAGGCTACTACAGTCATCAACTATTCATGAAACAAATCCATGCATGTTTTATTTTTTACTTATGGTAAAACCGAAGGAAGGGATTTTGGAATTGTTCCTAATTGATGTGCAAACTTCTTGCTATTCGTTTTGAGGTTTTCGAACAAGACGTGATTTAGAGACTACACCTGGGCGGCATCGTAGGCACATTACAAATCATTCCCAGCGCACGTTCTTGGTGCTGTTGAACCTCTCCTAATGTGTATAGATGATCTGAGAATAGCCCTCTACACTCAAATCATTTTTGGATTATTGTATCACAATGTACGTGATATGAGTCATGTACAATCTGCCATGCTGACTCATTTCAGACGTTTGTCACGGTTCAAAGAAACGAAACAACATGTTTTAAAAGTGTTTCAGTAATATCCAAAGGGGATAAACACCCCCTAAATGCTGGGATATGCCAGCATTGTTCCACTATGGAAATTATTTTAGAAAGAAAACGGCCAAGACGGAGCTAAAGCAAATCACTGTAATTAACCCCATTTAGAAGCCTCGTGTTCCACAGGGCTATTTTCCTCTCCTTTTTTTCTCTCTCCCAACACAGAGAGGGGAAAGACTAATTCACAGTTTTCCTTCACTTTCCCCAAGCCCCCTGCAGCTTAAAGCGGCTGACAACCACAAATCTATAAGAACTACTGCACGACTGAGTACAGAGTCGGCTGGATTTGAAGTTACCTGGTTATTAATTGGACTGGTGCCCTACTTCCTGAAACAGTGGATACTACTTTAAATCAATCACCTGCTGGGAACCTGAGGCCTCCCACAGTGCCTCTTATAGTCAGCTCAATTACGTGTGGATGAGAGAGAAAAACACACTATAGAGTTCTCAGAGTTTTAAATTAAAGTACAATTCCGAACAGATCGCATAGTTGCATAACTATTTCACAGATAAAAAAGTTACGGCGAGGCCGTAGAGAGGTCTATCTGTGCACGAACTCCACCTACAAGTAGGTTCCTGCAGAGAGTTTTGCAGCAAAATGCATCGGAGTACGCAGAGAGGAACATAAGGGGACGGTAATAAAGCAATGTCAACATAGGCTCAACAGGGCTCCACGGTGGGGGAAACAGAGACGTCGCCACGGCAGCTGTGCACCGCGCCAGTTGTGTTCCTCGCCATGCTAACACGAGAGGAAAACAGGTCGATGCGGCTAACAAAATCAGGAAATAATTGCCGTCTGTTATTTCAAATCTGTTGACACAGTCAAGATGAAGTAGGTTGTAACTACGTAATTCTTCTTCATTTTTGTAGTGAAAATGATGGGATAATTATCAGAGGGACCCCCGATACCACTTTTTTGGTTTAGCAACACGGGGAATGACACTCCTGGTTACAATCTGGAACCCAATTTCTAATTGTCGTAATCACCAGGATCAGTCCTTATACTGAAGACACTTGTTATCCTGTAATCCAAGGTAAAACTAGTCCTCGTGAAGCAAACAACGAAGGATTTGGGGGGGAACTTTCTCCCAGGTCTATGATTTCTGCCATTTATGAAGCCTTAGGCTTATGATGCTGATAGCTCTCCAAATGGTTTAAGACGGTAGTAGGGCAGGTAAGCAGTATTAATATCTCCTGTATGTAAATCATTATGAGCTTTCTGTCTCCATGTTTGTTCCTGCCTTTGCTTCTTAATCATGGTCCTGCATTATTTATACCTCGCCGTAGAACAGAGAACAAAAGCTTCACTCTGACAGCCATTTGCAATGACTACCTAAGCAATTTATCTTGTCTTGTTTGTTATGTTGAATTGCTTTAACAGTGAAATGCCCTTCCTTAAAAGTGTGAACTGCTCAGGACGAGCTGTAATGGGAATAACGTAGCCTAAATGAAGAAGAAGGAGATGCTAGCATGAAGTTGTTGGCTTGTGATTTCTGTTTTTCTGAGGTCTTTATAATGGATTTGGTCTTGTCTTGTTGATGTTCCATTTGCAATTTAGGTCACAGCGCTCTTTCTATTATTTAGACTAATGAACTGTGAAAGCATGCAAGCCTCTAATATTTAACAGTACAACAAAAACTTTTTCCATCATGAAAGCTTTTATTATTTTCTTTGATAAGAGAACATTATTCTCTGGGGTATTATTTTCTCCTTGAATGAACGTTGCTGAAGGGATGTATACAAAGTGGTCTTTCCTCTCATGCTGTGGCATGTTTCTCTGCATTTTAAAGAAATCTATTTTAAATCAATTATGAAAATCTCAAGACGGACATGAGATATTTGTGTGTTCTCGTACAGCTTCATGCAGTAACTGCAACATTATAGTTCATTGTCTGCAGAATTATGCATGAATAGTTTTGGAATACATAATGGTTTGGGGGAAATGTAAAAAAAATAAAATAAATTTCATCAAACGCATGATTTAGTTGGCATAGAATTTGACCAAATATTTGACAGATTTAATCAATCATGATAACATTTAATTCCATGTCAGCCATCGTTTTATGAGAGTAGGTGTCACATCAAAAAGATTGTAAAAAATCTTAAAATGAAAAATAAATCAATAAATAAGGAGCAGAGAAACAGCAGTTGCTGTTTGTCCATCTCCCAGAATGGCCATGCCGGTTAACAGGCTCAATGAAGGAGCTTTAAAGATGAGTCATGCTGATGAAATCAATAACTCCTTGGTCATGTTTGTTGTAACACAGTAGGCCAAATACAGTAAAGCTGCAGGACCGATCTATAGTGTATGATCTGGGAGAGGTTTATGCCAAATTGATTTATGCACTGAATGAATGCATTTCTGATTGAATGAGTAAATATGAAACAAACGTCATCGCAAATAAAGTATTCCTTTTTTTTCAATTCCCGTTCTTCCTCTTCCTTTTTCGAGCAGCAGTCTGGCTGTCCCTGCTTAGGCACGGCCATTTTATAGCAGAGTCCCTCTGGCCTGTGACTAGGCAGTAAAGGCTTTATGGCGGCTCGGCTCTCTAATCTGGACATACTCATGTACTCGTACACTGAGCCCAGGAAGAGGAGACCCTTTGTCCATTTACAACCACAATAGGAGTCCTTTTATGAAATGGCCACTGCGGAGCTGCAGAGCAGCTAAACCCAGAGACCTTTTAAACAGAGAGAATGAGAGGAAAGAGAGCGTTCTGCTGTTCTCCAACATATCGCATTTTTGAAAACTTTGAGTGCTGTACAAAAAAAAAAAAAAAAAGACAGACATATAGTTGTGATATGAAAACAGCTAACGTGGTTGGAGACCAACACCTAAAAGCACGTTTTCTTTACCCTGTGTAGAGTGGGAGCACGGCGGAGGCAGCCAGTGGAACCAGGAAAGTGCAGTGCAGTGTAGCATGGCACAGGCATGAGTTTTTCTCATGCCACAGGTTTGTCTCAGAGGATGTTCTTGCCTTGGTGAACAGATGTGGAAACCATTCGGCGACTTGGATCAAAGTATCTTTAGTACCGATGGTGAACCTTTAATAATCACAAATTACTCTGTAAAAAAACGAAATTGTAAATTTATCTGGTTGAATATTGGGTCTGGGTTCATAAATGTTAACGCAGCCGTGGGTAGTGTAAATCTGTTAATTATATTACATGTATCAGAATAAAAATAGATTTCTGATAACCGGATAAATTAACATAACATTGGCCCTGCTAGGGACTTACAAACAACGGTGACAGTTTTCAGATGTAGCCTCGACTTCACAGTGCATTAGCACATGGCTAAGTGACTGAATCGCTAATTAATGTCATCCTTACAGGCAACAAAGCTACGCGGCGTGACGGAGCTTTACAGGAAGATTCCACTTAATGCAGACAGTTATGGAGAGGAACAGGGAGTCAACTGATTCCACCGGCACCGGGTACGGCAAGTACCCCCGCCCCCTCGCCAAGCTAAAGCCGGCCCTCCTTGTCGTAAACGATGCCTTCATATGAGTAAAATGGATGTTCATATAGAGACTAAAGCCTGCCCCCTAGGCTTTTACTGTGATTACTTAACCCACCCTCTACACGTATGCCGTCCTTGAAAATAAGGTTCTGTGGTTTTCCAACGTAATACGCATGGATATGAAAGGCACGTAAATGTGCATTTATGTCCATGCAAAATATACACATTAATTTGTCATTAGATGTCACGTTTTGTAAATGCATTTTGACCTGGGGGGTGCATGAAAGTCAAACTCGGCACCTATTTCTGACACTGTTCTTTACAGACGCCTGTACCAGAGCAACAACAATCCTGGAGGCAGCACCAGTCTCTCCCTGGCTGTGGGCTGAGCTGAGTACAGGCTGCCCTGGAATCATTTCCCAACATGTCACCCCTGTGTCATTCTGACTTTCATTATAAGAGCCTGTGGTGTTTGCTGGTGGGGGGGTCTAATAAAACAGGTGGGCCCACACAATGCTGTTGACGCCACACCTTTAGCTGCCTTTAGCTGGACCAGAAGAAATATCTCGGTGAACAACACAGAGGCTACAAGAGACAAAGAAAAACTGCTTTTTTACTGCTCCTAGACTAATATTTGTGCAGACACTAATTCATTTAAATGCATTCAACACACACAGTTCTGATCAGAATCATTTCCCTGCGACTTTGAAATGTTCACCTCCTCACTAACACTTTGCAATTCCTCTTGCTACGTGAGCGTCCCAGCCTCTGAGAAAAGTCGTGTCTGCCCATTTGCACGGATGTACCTTTACTGGCATTCTCCGTTCAGCTTTTTTTTTCTATACATTTCTCTCAGTCGCTCTGTTTCCCAGAGACACCATCTGATTCTCCTTCTTCCATCTACTCTTCTCCCTCCACATCCGCCTTTCCCTTGAATGAACACAAATGTAACGAGGTTGTTACATTTGTGGGCAGTTTCAATGTGTATGACAGACAAGTCAGACTTATAATAACTGTGTTCACCCGCAGGTCATTGTGGTTTCAGTCCCAGTCAAACCAGAAATGGGACAGATTCAGTTGTTACCATATCGTTCATGTTCCCTTATTCCATCACGGCTCTTTGATTGATGTCGTCTTTCATTTTAACAATAATCTGAGACTCCGGGGTGAAAAGTTGAGGCATAACGAAACTTATTCCTACTTCCACCATTGCAGCTTGTAGCAAAGACTCGAGCACATGTGAAAGACAAGCCATTAAACTGTTCCGCAGCTTTCCATTTGGGCTTTGTGATGTGATATTAGGGATGGCTTTGGGGGAAACGGACGGGAAGAAATGCAGGCAATCCAATCTGCCTATCTGTATCCATGGTGGGATAAGAGAGCTATTGGGAATAGGAGTCCCGGTTGTGCTCGAGATGGCCGAGGGAATGCGGGGGAACTAATATCCCCCAGATGCTTTCTCACCTTTTTGCTGCCACAAAAAATAACACTTCCAGATTGACTGCAGCATGCCGGATCATGATAGCAAAAGGTGTTCTCCCCTCCCCAGCACCCCACCGTGAGTGCACAGCATGCCAAAGGGTAAAGACTGCCTCGGGGAGGGGGAGGGGGGTGAGTTTCTAAGCAGCCAACAACTCCCCGAGGGAACCAGCGTCACTGTACGTACGGTATCCTGTGCCTCGGCCCGCCACCAACAAAGCTTTCGGTGCGTCGACTCACGAGCCGGGAGCTTACCGGAAACCACAGCGGAGAGGCGACGTAAAGGGGCCTGAATGACAGATATGGCCGAGTCCCACGAGGGGCCAATAGTGATCATTAGCTCAGCGGAGCAGCTGACAGCTCGTCCCAGGCCGCCGGCATCTCGCGGATACATCATTTCTTACTGCCTGTTTTGTTTGCTTACTCGAGCGACGGCACCACCGACGTTCTGATAAGGGGGGCTAACAAAGTGCCCTTGAGGGAGCTGGGAAATAAAAATGGCAGTAGCTATGCGAGCCTTATCTCCAGCCTAAGGGACCGGAAGGAGGGGTTGGTGGAGTCATGATGGAGTCCAGGTGGATGGGCGGGGGGAGAGATACAGTAGGACGAGAGGCATGTGTACACGACGGAGAAAAAAACGAGAGAAGAAGACAGACGGAGACAGCCAGGGAGAGATTTGTCGGAGCACGCGGCGTCGGGGTGTTTATGGTGAGATTAACCGTGGGGCAGTGGATTGGGAGCGAGCCTCACGGGGCGCAGAAAGGGGGGGGAAGAGACGGCGGAAAAGCAGCACGCCATCTGATCAATCCTCTGGCAGGGAAGGTCTTGATAGGGTGGGGGGGCGTTTAAATGGGTCGGTGGGGGGTGAGCGCCACTTGCTGGGTGGCCCCTGCGTTTCGCTGTCTGTCGGATGGGAAAGTTAATCTGTATCTCTCAGTGCCGGCCTGCTCCGGCTACGGCGTGGAGGAGAGGGAGAAATTACCCTTTTTTCTCTCGCTATGATTTCACACACAGGCTCTGGGGCAGGCTCAGCTGATGCGGCACGGAGCATATGTTATCGGCGACAAATGTTCACTAGTGCAATGCAACAGTAAAAAATTAGTGTGTGCATTTGTGTGTCCGTGTTTTAAGTTTGTGCGTGTGAGTGTGTTGTGAGCGCATGAACAAATGTGAAGATGTGGGTTATAATAAAAACACAAGATGTTGTACTTCCGAATCTGAATACGAGATTTACTACCCCAAAGAGCATAGCCAAGTTTTTTTAATATGATTGATTAATTCATTAATTAATCCTATTCTGTGAGTCCAAAATCCAAACCAGGTAATAAATCACAGTAAAGAGGGGCAAGGCGAGACCTTGCTGTTTTCATCCCACAACCTCCTACAATTTATTTCCATAGTAAAAAAACTGTGTTTCCAGGATCCTCTAAAACAGAGATGTTTATTGTCCTGGAGTTGGCTGTCTCTGCAGGAGTGCAGGGAGCACACGGTGGACTGGATGGAGTCAGGCCAGGACTGATGAACAACACCTGTCACAACGTTACTGCTGCCCGTGGCAGATATAAGGGAGGGATGTCAAACAGACGTGCATGTTACATTTTCTACACGGGTATGAATTTGATGTCCAACTAAGAGTTCAGCGTATCAATCTCTTTTATGATAAACATATCCTCTCTGCTCTTATCAATGTAGCAGAGTACTCAACCATTGGCGATCATGGGTAAAGAGTGTTTTTCGTTTCCAGAATTGGGCAACATACAGATGAAAGCCTTCCAATGCCGGTGAAATGATATCCCTGGTTTTTATCATGTGTAACCTCTGTTCTATATGCTTTCAAGAAAACCGATGCATGAGTTACCGCACAACTATAAATGTTACAGGAACCGTGTTATTATATCTTTGTTCAGTCTGTCTGGAAAGTACAGCATGCGTGTAGCTGTATAATGTAAGCTACTTTCTAGACAAGGTCAAATCTTACTAAAAACATGACATTAAAACACTTCTTGCTTCGAATACTTGTTCAAGCCATAGAGTGTGGCTAAGGCTTTAGGTACGAAGATGAAATTAAATGAAAATGACAATTTTGGAAATTCTAAACATTGATAAAAATACCTCGATTGCAGCAAATACCCTAATGCAGCAAATATAATGGCTTGACAAAAGCCTAATATTCTGAAACGACTTCATTGATTCTGCCCAGTGTATTCACGGCTAAGTGGTGGGGAAAACTCTAGTTTGTGACTTCTAAACTGCGGTGACGATACGGAAGTTGATTGGACTTTTGCTCAACGGAAATCAAGATGCCTTGACACAAGCATGACTTGACCGCATGGAAAGCCCGGGTCTTGAAGCCACGGCGGAGTGCAGCACACCCAGGCAGACACCCTGGCTAATGGGTGCAGCTATTAATGTTCAATGGGGCTGAGAAGTGTATACAAATTGGCTGCCTCCCAATCAAGGTGGCTGAGTATGGAAAGTTGGAGGGGGGGGGGGATGCTGAACATAAATATAGAACCAGTTCACTGAGACGTTCTGTGAGGTGAGGTGTGCACAGCGTTCTCAGGACAGAGAAGGTAACACGCAACCAGCCGTCTACCAATTGTGACCTGCTTCTAGTTCCCTTAAGACAGAAAGTCGACTATAATAACCTACCCTAACCCTGTAAAAAAAAAATGTACTCTGCTCTTTTGAAGTACCATTAATATTCCTGGCTCCACGTTGGTTTCTTCTATTTACCCAGGCTTGTGAGCCTTTGTGTCACGGCTGTATTTCACTTCAGATCAATGGCTGTGGTGGGTGTGAGCGTTAGCGTGCCTCTATAACAAAGCTAAAGCCCCGGCGTCCGATGGGACGCGCCGATACTCCAACCGTCCTCCCAGTAGGAATGAAGAGGCACAAAAACAAACACAGCCACTTTGTGAAACGCTTTGTTTTGTTGAATTTTTGTTTGCCTTTTATTTTATGGACTTGTACCAGAGTAATAGAAGTTGTATGCGGGCGGAAATGAAAGTTGTATATCTAGTGTACAAAATTGGCCCAATTGTATCCCCAAAGCATTTAGAGAAGTCTGCAAAGTGGGGTGTATTTTATAGACTTGTTAAATGAGTAGACTGGAAGTAAGCCATGTGAGGTGGCATGGGTATTTGCTTTGTTATGCTTTCCCCCCAAGCAAATCCACTTGATGTCATGAAGGTAAAAAGTGCCTCGTGAGCCCAAGATGGAAAAGGGAAAGCCGCGCGAAGAGAGACTGAAAGGGAAATGTTTAACTTCAGAAAACAAAAATTCCGGTGCGACACGCAATCCACACAGACCCCCTCAAGACAAGAGGTGGATGGATTCTTGGATGCATCGCGATGCAGACGTGGATGACACATCATAATCGAGAGTTTGAAAATAATGATAAAACATTATTTTTTTATATCATTAATAATAAATTCGTAACAGCATGGGGAAACACTTATCTGATTGGTTGCTGGTAGTATTTGATGAAAAAGTAGCCACGTGCACTCGCACAAACACACATTGACATACACACGCTCGTGACATGCACAAACCACGAGTCTTTGAAAGCAATTCTCGTTCCCAGTGTCCCCACACAACCCAAAAAACCTACAACGCACACATCAACCACACATGGAGGAGGAGAAGAAGGGAGGAGGGCTGGGGTTTACGGTGAGAAAAAAGGAGTGTACAAATATCAAGCAGCACCCTGAGGTCGACACGTCCGTGAATCAGAAAACGGAGCCGGAGCAGGTCTTAACAGAGGCTTCCTAGACGCCCGGCCCTCCTGATCCTCCTCTGTCCGCCCGCGGGCCCCAACTCAGCCCGGACATTTAAATCAAAAAAGGACCTGGATCTGGGCTCAGGGACCCACAGGCCTGCAGGTACTTACCTTTGACAAAGAGAGTCCCCTCTGGGGCTCCCGTAGGGTCCGGGACCAGACCACGGAGCCCGCCTCAGCGTCTCTCCCACATGACTCATCAGTTTCCCCAGTACTTGCCCCTACTTCACCAGCCTCTTTGCTTTTCCTCACAGGTCCTGTCATGTTTGCCGTTCACTTTCGACTCACGCGGCTTTTAATGCGAACTGATTGGGGGCAATAAAAGCATTTGCGCCACATCGGATGAAATCTATGGTCATGTGCTTGTGCTTGAGACCAGAGTTGTATGTCGGAGGCCCAGGAGATGCAGGCAGGCAGGCAGGCTGACTCACTCTCTCTCCTCCCTCCCCCCCTCCCCTCTCAGCGCCGAGGACCTTTGGAGAGCCAGAGACCTGAGAGAAGGCGAGTGGGAGTTAGAGTAGTCGGGAGAGAGAGAGAGAAGGGGGGAGAGAGAGGGAGGAAGAGACCTGAGGAGGGAGGGAGGGAAAAGGAGATGAGAGGGGTGGCGCACGGATGGAAATTGATTTATTACCGCGCTGATGAGGAGAGGCGTGCCGGGAGATGGCGGGCGCTCCCGATGCCCTCGCCGGGGCAACATAAAACCCAAACAGGGGCCCTCCCTCACGGCGTAATTGCTGCAGGGGTCTCTGTGGACGCCCGGGGGGATACCGCTAGCCAAGGTTTACGCAACCCCTGGGTAGTCTGCATCCTGCCTTTTCATTTTCCAACGTAGAGTTGCCACCTGGGGAGAGGCAGAGCAACTACCCATCTCCATTCTTCCTATCAAACACGCACTCCGGCACAACCGCACACGCAACTACACACACATACTGTACGTGCATATCGAAATCAACGCAATTCCCACGCTTTTGCATTTTCTGTCCTTCAGTCCGTCTCTTCTGCTCATGCAAACACACACACACACACACACACACATGCTACACGATTTAATACAGCCCTCCCCACTGGGTTTTGCTTCTCATCCCTCAGAAGGGGGGGGGGCATGCTTTCATGTAACATTTGTACTTGCATGCTTTACAAAGAGACGCGTGTCTTAACAAATCTCCCCTGCATGTTCACTCTGTGCACTTCCTCTCAGGGGTGGTTGAAGGATAAGAGTAAATGTCTTGCACTTTCCACAAAGGTGTCTCAGGTTCCACTTTGTGGGTCATGTCCTCCAAAGTATAAAGACATTTCATACAGGAGGTAGATTAATACATACTCCCAGCCTAAACAGGGAGACATTCACTGAGGACCTTTGTGAACGGACAATGTGTTCTGGAAATAGACCTTGAATTATTCATTTATTTCATAAATGTTTTTACCCAAACAAGTTCGGGAAACATCTCTACTCAAATGGCTTACAGAAACCAAAACCTGGTTTCAAAACCCCTAGCGAGTTAAGACCAGAGTAAGGGTCTGAAGCCTTAAAGAACCACTTTATTAAACAGATACTTGCCTGCCTCCACTGTATTAACAGATACCTGCCTGCCTCCACTGTATTAACAGATACCTGCCTGCCGCGGTACTCTACTGCTCGTGTGATTTAGCCTCAAATGCTTTATGGGGACTGGGTCTTTGACAACAGTGCAATTTACTGGAGCTCACGGCTCAGCCTAGGCCCGAGGCAAAGCACAGAGGGTGGGGTGGAAGCCCAGTCGATAGTGCTGACAAAGACGGGCACTCTATACGTGTGTGTGTGTGTGTGTGTGTGTGTGTGTGTGTAGACTCTATGTGTGTGTAAAATCCATACTACTACTGTGGCTCCTGACCAAACCTATAGCCCGCTGTAGTGTAAAGCTTAGCTTGCAGATTATAAACCCCTAATGCCATACAAACTACAATACGAGGCACACAAAATCTCTGACTTTGACACATCTCTACAGTACAGCAATATGGACCCAGAGAAACGCGGCTGCGTCCACAAAACGACACCACCGGATTGGCCTTGAACGCCTCCCGCTCAAAGTTATTTTAGCGCCGTTTGATTAATTATTTTACAAATGAATCAATAGCCAAGACAAATGTGACTTTGTGCGAGCTTGTTAAATGATGGAGAGGGCAATTGGGAGTCATTCCACTGTCTAAGACTACCTTTAGAAATAAGTTAGCGATCCAGTGCGGCAAACTACATTTTGAGTCAGGGAAGATCAATAGGTCAGAACTAATTAGCGGTGACATTATAATACATTAGACTCCTCTCCGAGAAGAGGTGGCAATGGAGTCAGGAACGGTGACCTCTCAAATCTGAAACATGCAGTGGCAAAAGGAATGTTGCAAACCCAGGCAAGAGGCTGTGAATGGGACACCATGTCTCAGGATGTGGCCAAATCAAAGAGGTATGGACGTGGAATCGGGCAGAGCATGTAAAGACTCAAGGTTTGGTCGCTGGCTCCAAGACTCGTTGGAGCCCAGCAAAACAAGCAACCTTGGAGGCTTTAGTTATGTGACTGAAAATGTGTGGTCTCACAGGACAAGGACACACACACACACACACACGGGCAAGATTTCTTACAGTGAGTTGCGGTGGGAACAGGTCGTGCCGGTAGCTGGAGCCGACGTGACCCTCTGGTCTAACCACTGCCGAGGGAGGTGACGCTCCAATGCTTTAATGGACTTCATTTGCTGTTACAATGCCCAACTGTGCGTAGCCCACGACGTCGCCTTTCTAAAGTGCATTCAACGTCAAACGTGAACCTTGTTGTCCCCATTCTGTAAGCGTGGACATTGCACCTCTCATTGGTGAGTGCGGACAGGCTCAGCGATTAGGAGGAGACGCACGGGAGGGAGGGAGGGAGGGAGGGAGGGAAAGCGGTCGGCTACATCTGGGGGTGGCCATCTCAACACGCATAATGATAACGCGCGCAAGTCCCGGCGCTAAATAATTGATGCCCTTATTTCCCCCGCTCGTCAGGCAACTTCAGAGATCCAATTCCCACAGAGATGAATGGAACAAACAGAAGAGAGAAAAGAAGACGGCGGGTGGAAGAGGAGTGGGGGGGCGTGAGGGAGGGAGAGGCGGCGGAAGGAGAGAAAGGGAACAGAGGCGGCGGAGTTTCCCCGCAGCAGAAGCGGCGGCGGTAGCAGCATTCAGTAGCTGCCTGTGATAGCAGCGGCTCGGCGGACCCAGCGGGGCCTTGCGGCGCCGCACCGTGAGGGGAATGCACAATGAGCCACAGCCCGGCGCCTCAAAGAGATCTTATGAAGAGCAAACAGGGAGACTTTCCGGCGCGCCGGGGGAAGAGACAACGCGCGGCTCCGCGGCAGGAACCGCGTTCCACACGAAGAGAGCACGTTTCATAGAAACGCCACCAGGATCCCACGCCAGCAGGTCCCCCCCCCCCCCACCCCCGTTAGTTCAGCACTTCATTCTGAACCACCATCTCCCGGTGGCTAGCAGGTGCAGCGGACGGTGCTGAAGCTGGAGCCGAGGTGTCTTCAGTCCTACCCTGGTAATTAACCTTAAAGCCGTGGCAGAAGGTAGGACAAAAACCCACGCCAGGCTTTAATCTGCTTGTCTGTGGTCGGTAAATAAGCAGCCCTGGGTGGATTGCTTTATTGAAACGCTCTCTCAGGTCAGCTTGCCAGGTAGCTGGGCATCAATATTGGCTGTGGCGGGGGCCTGTCAGCCTTTATTAGGCCCTGTGACTGGGGCCCAGCCAGCAGGTGTCAGTCCTGGCACAGAGGGAGAGGGAGAGGGAGAAAGCCTTTGTCGGGCCCAGGACCCGCATCTGCTTGTCAGCTGCTTGGCTGTGTTTGTGTGTGGGTTGGGATGGGAAGATGGGTGTGTGTGCGCGGGCACGTGTGTGTGCTCGTTAGGTCAGGGTAAATATGAGTGTGTTCACTTGGTGTGTGTGTGTGTGTGTGAGTGTCAGATCTGCATTGATCCGCCCTTTACTTTGTTCGGGAGCAGCCCAGCTCCGTTATTATCACCAATCGGAGGGCAAGCAAGGGTAATGAAGTGGACCTTTGATCCTCTGTCAAAAGAGATTGGCTCAGCGTATTGGCAAGGAGATGCTCGCATGGACTTTACATAACAAAGGGATAGGATGGAAGCAAGCTGGCCGCAGATGAATCCTTTGTAAGTAATATCAGCGAATGTCTCCACAACTGATTGGTACGGGCTTAATATAATAGGCTCTTCAAGTCATCCTCATCACCGTGTTGTTTTTCAGATGTTCTGAAACGTTGTGTATACGTTTCACACTTGTACTTTTGATTACCTCCACAGAGATCCCAAGGAGCACAGGGCACTTTGCACTGTTGCTAAGCAACAGCAGCAACCTAACTAACCAGTCAGTGACAACGCAGCAAAATAGTTAACAAGAATAAAAAAAAAAACTCAAAACTTCAAATGTGATACTTTCTTGTACACCAAAAAAAAGGCTTATGTATTTGGTCGACTGCTATTTTAAACAGCAATGAATGACTAAGAGCCAAAGGCAAAGTCTGATAGACATCTCTGTGTCTTTAAGATATAGTGTGTGTGTGTATGTGTGGGTGCATGTGTGTGTGTGTGTGTGTGTGTGTGTGTGTGTGTGACACTGACAGTGTCAGTGTCGCTATGTGTGTGCTCACCAAATGGGTTTTTGTTTACAGCCGGAGTTGCAATTAGAACCAATCTGGATACAAACAAAGCAATTCAAAGCACATTTGGGCTGCGTCATTCCGTTTGAACGCCTCACCCCTCCACCCACCGGCCCACTCCGTTCCCTGTCCAGCGTATTTTAGATGAATGTCTCCATCTAGTGACAGCGTGCCCCTGAGGCAAAGCTGGGCCAGACAGCCCACCAGTCAACAGCCTGCCGACCTCGCTCTTAGGGTCCACAGGAGTCTCCCGGTCCTTAAGTCAGCAGGCTGCAGGCTGGGCGGCCTCTCCTGGCTTAGGGCTGGCTTTACGGGGAAATGTACTACCTGGGATGTGATGTGTCTGGACCATTTCCCTCTAGTCTCATGCGTTGGAGTGGGGGGAAGATTATGTTAAAGCAGGTTATCCGTGCGTGTGTGGGTGTGTGTGTTTTGTTTGTCTGAGTCTGGACAGTGTCTGGAGATATTTCTTGGAGAGAAAGCCTGCTAGGTTGGACTATCTTTTGTTTAGTCTGCAGAGGTCCCTGGGTCTCGGATTAAGATTGTCTCCGTGTTTGTCCCCAGGCTACTACCCCCTTCTCCCGCCTCTTTGCAAGGTGTACACGTTTGCAACCTTTTTTTAATTTTTCAACAACGATTAGAACTGTGTTCTGTGTAGGAATGACCCTTATATCGGTATTCCCAGGCAACTGCTTGGATCAGTGCTCGAGGCGAGGAAATGTGATTACATGCTAAAATAAATGAGAATCTGCAGGCACAATTTCAACACAGCAAACAAATTGCATTAAAACAAAGGCATGGCGTAATGAATTCCACAAGAGGTCCTTTCTTGTGGCGGTGTTATTGGACGAGCCCAGGAAACCTTATTGAGCCAATAAGGATTTTGATAATTGTCAAAGACACTGCATTAAGAAGACTATTATGTAGGCGCACTATTTGTCAATCACCACAATAGCATTATAATGATTACGAGCCACCAAATCAAAACAAACAAAACTATATGTACATATTCTCCTACCTGGTATAAGTGTTGCTACTCTCAGAGGATTACTGGTTCTAGATGAAGTACAACGTACATATGAAAATTGTAAAGCCACACTTTTTCATACTATGCCGTATCCATAATTAGCCTCAGGGGGATCTGCAGTGACGGGGAACAGATGACACACACACTCGGCCTACATTCATAAAGGTGAACGACAGCATTTCTTCTCATTAAGGTGTCCATTAGCTTTCTATGGGCGATCAGTCTTTATCTAACAGGCTCCGCTGCGAGCGCCTGCACCAGGAAAGCTGACGAGGAGAGCAAAAATGCCCTTCATTTGATCTCGCCCCTCTGTGCTACCACTGCTCCTTGCTGGTTAAATATGGGGCCATACTGTTGGGATGGATTGTCAATAAACCATTTTGCAAGGTTCAAAATCCTGGAATTGCTGCACAACAGAATACATATGACTTGTTTTATTAGCTTGCGTGCGCGTAGCCATCATTCAAGCTTAACGGAAATGGTACAATATTCCCAAGTTTGAAACTGTATTTTAAGAAAGGTTGAATTATGCTTTCAGGCAACTCTGGGTTGCTGTGATTTTTTATTGTTTACTCTACTTCTCTTTAAAGTTTCAGAACCTTTATTGAAGACTACAGACAGTGTATTATACAAAATAGTAAAAAAAACATTGTTGAAGCACCAATTTAACATAAGATTGCTGTCTGAGCAGAAATATGATTTTACATCTTTCCAAAATGCATTTTCTCAACTTGGGACCTCTTGCAGTAGAAATATAATAATAGGTAATAGAAGCATACATCTTGAGTCTGGGAAATGTCTTGCTCAGTAAAGGAATGTAAATAGCATACTCCACTCCAACTTCTAAGAACTAGGATTGTCCATTAGATGAACAATGGACAATAACATGGTCTGTTATACATGTCTTAAATAAATGGCCATAACTTGAAAGCTCTACAATTTATTCATCCTTTAGACACTGTCACAACTTCTTATTCGATATAGCCATCTGATTAACAATCTGCCATAGAATGTTAACATGTAGTCTGCATTTACAACCAAAAACACTTTGAAGATGAAATGACTGCTGAGGATTTGGCCACTCTCACTTTGATGCTAAGGACACAATTCCCATGACATCTTACAAAAGGTTGGAGTCATAAATAAAAGTAATATCGCCTAAATATGTAAACAGAATCTTCAGTACTGTTAACACTATATCTTCCAGACCCATAGACAGACATTTGTGTTGAGTTAGTGACAGTTGCAACAGGCACCACTTGAACTTCCTATCACTTTGGATAAACTCATAAATGAGAAGGCAAAATAGAATAGTTAACACTACACACTTCACAGACACGTGTACAACATCAAATCCCTAAAGGAAGCTGTCTGATTAAATGCCTGGAGTTTAGAACCTTTTGCTTACTGCATGAATGACAAGTTCCCTATTATTATTATTTGTGTGAATGATGTATTCATCTGTCTAGTGATCTCTGTAGAAATGGGTAGAAATAAAAAAAGGTAGGACATTCTCCACCGTAATTGTTCCAAGTGGAAATGTCACTTTCATTCAATTGCATTTCAAGCAGTGCTCGCCACTCAGCCCCGTAACGTCACATTAACGTGAGGATACAATACACTGTGGCCTTGTGCAGACAGGGAAAGGAACGGCAGGAGTCAATAGAATGTGACCTGATTCATCCTCACTGGTCTCATTGAGTAGACGTAAATATCAACATGACCTCCAGACATAGACACTTGACCTATTGAGCGAGCCTTACGGCTTACGACTATATCAGTGATTATCTCCGGATGACACCCTACGTAGGATCATACATGGACGACGGGCCAGAAGCATGTGTGAGATTGACCTGTCATCATTTAACAAACGGGAATAAAATCATTTGCGAGTCGTCCAATGCGCGCAAACCCGCGTTTACGTTACAACGGCAAATGCTATGTAAGTGTGTGTGTGTGTGTGTGTGTGTGTGTGCTCCTGCGCGATTTGATTTGTGAACGTGATTAGATCAGCGCTAAAGGTGCTGCACCTGTGTGTGTACTTGTGGGGCTAATTCAAGGAATGATTGTCTCTTTGATCTTGAGAGGTTAGACAATGTAGCGGCTCCAGTGACTTGGCGGGAGAGGTGATTGGCTAGGTCTGTTGCACGGGAAATGGAAGCGAGGAGCCACACAATGAGTTGTGGGAGGAATTTAGAGAAAGGTTGCCTCAGCTCTATTACAGTCTCGACACAAATAAGCTTATAAATATGCATTATGGACATGATGAAAACAATGGTCCGTGAAAAAAAAATAAGAGGATGCACTCAATTTAACTGTGGTGGTTTCGTCTGCAATACGCTTAATTCATAGTCTTGAAATGATGGAACATAAAGTTTCATTGGTCGGTACAGGTTCTCTTCTATCCCACCATTAGTTGGAAACGTCCAAGGTTTATATTATTGCAATTTTATTTGTGTGTTTTATCAGTGTATAAAATAAAGCCACACACAAATATATTTAATCTCCTGTAACTGGCATCACCTACTGTTCATTCATATATGAACTATAATGCTTTGTCCTGTTTGGGACCTTTTGATTCAATACGGTATCTCCCTATTTGTTTCCCATTTAAACTGCTTTAACAGGTTTTTAGGCTCTATAGAGCAGTACCTTTAAGACACTGTTCTGTGCATCCACTCTGAAATGTACCAAATAAATAAACAAAAAACAACAGCACAATGTGCAGACCTTGTCCACTTATGTGAACATGAGCACAGTTAATATGAGACAGACAGAAACCCAAGGTGAACTTTCCTATGCTATTTGTACACAGCACAGCGATGAAGAGGAGGACAAAGCACCTGTTTCAGTGAGGCCTGGATGAGGGGCGAGGGTGGGGTGCATATCTTACACGTCATCCGTCTCCATGTCCTCATTGCTCCTGCTATGAAGTAGTGGAAAGTGTGTGTGTGTGTGTGTGTGTGTGTGTGTGTGTGTGTGTGTGTGTGTGTGTGTGTGTGTGTGTGTGTCCCTTAGAGATCTCATGTACCCGGAATGATTGAGGACTCCCGACAGCACGTACAGTACCAACGGCCATTGGGAGAGCTCATCGATCCGAACGACGTCTATTCTCGTTTAGAAAATGTTCCGGACGACCTTATGTCTCTTCAGCACTCTTTCCCCACCGGTGGATCACGCGTTTGCCGCCCCTAACAAGATCATGGGAGCACCGCGAGTGCTGCTTGTGAAAGCAGCGGGCCAAGGCGGCGGAGGAACAATGAGGGGCGGTGAGTCACCCAGGCAGTGCTGGTGTGATTAAACAGCCCCCCCCCCCCCTTTCAGTGTGACTTACAGCCACAGTTTAAAGACCATCCATTATTCTAAGGTGAAACGTGTTGGAAAGGTTCCCCCTGGTGACAGGTCTTCATGTGACAAATAGTGTGGCGAGAGTTTAATGTGTGTCCTATTCCTCCGGGGAGAATATAGGAACTACAGTGAAAATTAAATTCCGATCCGTCCCTCGGTTGGGAAAGCAGGGGAGATGGACTATTTCCATAGCAACTGCGGGAGGGGGGAGGGGGGGGGGGCAGTAATGGCACAGTAAGATCTATGGGCTGTCACGAGATCTTTACAGCAATTAATTACAGCATCAGAGTCTACTTGATGCCATGGCCGAACTGACCCCACGAGATGTAGTATTCCCATGTCATGGGTAGCCAGCAGAGGATCCCAACATTGACAGCAAAATGTGAAGCGGAGCCACCCAACATTATCTACAACTTGAATTGTGTTTGAATTACGCAGGAATTGTTCTAGTGCGCTAAATGCTTTGGCTCAACAGTGTCACTGAACAGCTTTGTGTTGTCTGTCTTTCATTTAATACATTTGTTATGTGTTGCAAAAAAAAAACTAAATTGGGGGGTTGCGATTGCTTTTGCTCCAACAGTAAGAGAAATGACAAAACATGCCATTTCAGGAAGTTGTTCTTGACACCGATCATCAAAAAGCTTTCTGGTAGGCGGAACCTTGTCAGTCTTAACAAAGGCTGGTGGGGACAAATAGTTGTGAATTCATCACAATATCACAGTATTTCCATCTTATCTGTTCAGGAACCAGGTTTGGTCCCTGCTGCATTGTGATTAACGACCTTTTTGCTAAGAAGAATGTAAAGACATTCTCAAACTTTCTGACAGTTAGGACAGGACCTCCAGACAAACATACATTAGAGAAGAAGGGAGACTTTTTCTTTTGCCGCTCCGCCGCCCAGCCGAGGGGAGGGGAGGCCGGCTGTGTCTGCCCTAGTTGGCTTGGAGTTGGTGGAGCCGTTGTCTCCACGGACCCCGGGAGCTCAGCTGGCCTCGGAGGTCCCCGAGGAGCCCGCTGAGGAACGGAGGGCCGGAGTGTTTTTTGGAGAGGATCTATTCCTCCATCTCACCTGGGGAGAGAGGTAAGAATAGATTCCTTCTTATTAGACGGTCCGTGTCGGGAAGACGACGGGTCTCCTAGTGCGCTGACGCGAGACGGGGGACAAAGTGTGTGAAGCCAGCGTCGAGTCCGTAACGAGCGTCCCTTAAGTATGGCACACAAAGAATGGGACACTCAAGATGGCGTCATGGCGAGACAGAAATGGATGCCGGAGTATGAAGAGAGGAAGCATGGAGATTTTATAAGACGGCATCCATCACTTTAATGCACAATATGCTTGAGAGCACCAACTAATGGAATTGAGAATTTACTGGGTTGTAAGAATTGAAACATATCCTGAACAACAAAGAGACGCACGCTGTCCAGCACAACGAAACAATCGAATTTATTCATCAAAAAAGGCATGCGTCGTGACACACATTTGTAAACATGCCTTACGTTCCTCTCAGTGGGAAAAGCCACTAGGTGCAAGTCTAAAGTGAAGGGACTCTGGAATCCCTGCCAGTCTTTGGAAGTAGTTGGACATTGGCTTTCATAAAAACACTATATGGTGGTCACATAGTGAGGGATTCTTTTTTTATTACGGCCTAAGCCTCCTGTCCATGTCCAGGAAGCAACCCCAAGCCTCATGGAGTGGCCTTTGATGGAGGTCAGTCTAGCCTCTAACAAAGCATCTACTGGGATTTTAATGGAGTAAGCAGTCAATATGGCAGTCCTCCACCGAAGTAAATAAAGGTAAGGATAGGACATTGTGGCGGCGGAGCTATGCATTCAAAACAAGGCTAATGGCTCCTTTTCTAAACAGACCTGATTCACTCATTCCTCTTCTTTCCCCTCCTTTCCTCAAGACTGATTGGTTTGGAGAGATTGAGATGATAATGATGTGCGATACAAATAGGGAGGCTGTGAAAAATCTCATTTGAAAAAGCAAGGGGAAGAGTAGACTTGTAAACAAAATTCTATTTCACATTGTTAAAAGGTAATTTGTCTCCATCGTGCCTGGCAGAGCCTTCATAAATAAAACAGTGCACATATCAGGTGAACGCTCGCTCTCTTTTCTCTTTTGTTTTCCTTCGCTCTCCTCCTTGCATGCAAATCAGACAGAAAAGGATGCGTGAAAAGATAAAGTGAAAATGCAAATGGAGAAGAAGAAAAAAACAAACAGTAATGAAAGTAGAGCCCCAGCGCTGTCGATTACACCGTCTTTTCTTCTAGATACACACGTTAGCCTCCCGGAAATTGACACTGAAACAGACAATCACGGCGATCCATTGACAGAAGCTCAGAGACTTTACACACACCATGAGAAATAGGGGACGGTCGTTTTATCCCTTATACATTTTTTTATTGTTTTTGGACAGCGACACGGTTTGAGTGAATCTGCCGCCTCCAATTATGCCTCGATAAGGTTCTTCTGGGAGAGAGGCCCGGGGATTGTCATACAGCAGGCCTAATTGAAGTACAACAGCCAACTGTACACTGGCACATGGCCTCAGGTCAAACTAAGCAAACAAAGCATAGCATACATAAAACATCTGATGTCCTAATTGGGTGGATAAGGATTGGGTTTTCTTTCCAGCTCAACTTAAAACTTCACTGTGTGATGTTCCTCAAATATGCTCCACACTGTATGAAACAACAGCTGCCAAACCAGCTCCGTCCACATGGGAGTTGGTTGGATTCAGTGGCAGGCCAAAACAGAAATTCTCCGTAAATATAAACCAGCTTTTGACCCATGATCCGGGATATGGTTTAGTAGTGGTGTCCAATCAACTACAGTACACTGATTAGACACATCAGCTGAATTCTTACCTTGCCACAGGCTAAATGTTCACAAAAGCCATTACTCAATATGTGATTCGACGCTCCTCTAAGATAGAAATCTTATAAGATAGTAGATGATTAAAGATCTATTTTTGAAGCAACTAACACATCATCACACACACACACACACACACACACACCGTGCTCACAAACAAACGCACATACACAAACAAACACACACACACACACACACGCTCACAAACAAACACACGCTCACAAACAAACACACACACACATACTGTATGATTACAATCAATACTTGGCCAGCGCTTGGCAAGATGAGAGTGTCCTCAGTGAAATGTTGATCTGGCTCCCATTCAAAGCATCGAAAAGCACTTCCAGTGGCGACATATAAAGCAGCTAACACTAGATGACCTGGTTAAGCAGTGTGCACAAAAACTAGCGCCCCAGCCAAGAGCAGTGTATACATCACCACCTAACACAAGGTTACCTAGCAATCTCTGCATAATTATTCGCACGCACACACACACACACACACACACACACACACACACACACACACACACACACACACACACACACACACACACACACACACACACACACACACACACACACACACACACACACACACACACACAAACTGGAGAATGACCTGAAGGAGGAGTATGGTGTCGGAACACTTGACATTTCGCCTGATTTAAAGTAGCACTGACAGTTAATGTAGCATTCAAAGTAGGGTCTTGAGAGAGAACCAATTGCCATCCAGCTAGAAGGCAGCTGAAATGACCACCTCGACCTCCACATGTAAATTGGGTTAGCAAGATTTACATCTGTAATTCAACTTTATTGAGCTTAGTGAGATTTAGCGTTGTTACCCTGTCTGTCGCCGGTTGACCTTTTCACAAGTGTTTATCCAAATAGATCAAAATAAAGGTCTTGTAGTCAGTCCTATCATGACGGTCAGAGGGCAAGGAGCAACTTTACTCAGTCTCTCAGACAGGCAGAGAATTCACTCTAGAAGTGAAAGCTAGGGACCTTCCGTGACGCACGTCTCTGTACGAGGAGATCAATGCGCTGACGGCAACGTGTGGTTGTTGCCAGTGCCATG
The DNA here is from genome assembly GCA_026901105.3 of Galaxias olidus. Lineage (NCBI taxonomy): Eukaryota > Metazoa > Chordata > Actinopteri > Galaxiiformes > Galaxiidae > Galaxias > Galaxias olidus. Next base: position 36,393 of record JAPMUY010005815.1, read on the forward strand.
ACGATCATAGTCCTCTGCCGGCTCGCTACAGACAAGGCACTTAATGAACGGCACAGCGTGTGGAGCGTTTTAATATGTGAGCGTCGTGGTTCGCTCCTTCTGTTCTTCTGGCACGGCAGACGCACAATGGCACCGTGAGTCCGCGCCCGCACCGCCCGCGCCTCCGCCGCAGACCGCCAGCAGGTCGGCAATCACCTCCAGACGGCAAACAAAAGTGGAGCACCTCTAAAGTGTTCCGACGCCTTTCACTTCACTCCAGACGTTGATTTATATTATGACGGGTCTCCGGGCGCTCGCTCAATCGCCGCGGAACAAATAGCTCCATCGGCGTGGACAGTGATGAGTGTACTGCATGCCTTAATGGATCGCCCCGAGATGGATGGCCGCCTCACAGCCGCGACGGCTCTCGGGGAGCGGCGTGTAATCACGGGAGACGGCTGAGAAGAATGCATCCGCTGTAAGGTGGAGGCGTCGAGGACGGACGGGGGAGGACGAGGAGAAGGGCCAACATCGGAGCTCTCTCTGGGGGGTGGAAAGTTGAAGTCGGAAGGTGGCAAAGTATTGTGACGGCGCCGCTCCACCGTTGGACGCTCTCTGTGGAAGGTGGGGACGGGGCACGGATGGGTTACAGCTTGAACTCTCAACAAACGCCCGTGGAGCAACCGATCGCAACGTGCCCCGACCTCTCCCCCAGCCCATGCAGACAACCCCCGTTCATATTTGTCCATAGCCCCCCGTACCCCCCCCCCCCCCCCTCCGGGCACCCACCGCTCTTCAGCCTCAGTCTCTACATGAAATCAGGCCTGTTAACACGTCGACTGAGATAGAAGGGAGAGCGCGTGAAAGAGAGAAGGAGATCCTGTGATTTGCGAGCTCATTTCAGGAGTAATCAAGAGGCAACGCTGGGGCCTCTGACACCGGTTCTAATCTCCAGGCAGCGGACACAGTATAAGCCCTTTGAGCCCCCCTCCTCCTCCTCCTCCTCCTCCTCCTCTTTCCCCACTGCCGATTGTGGGAGCGCGCCCGAGCGGTGTCAATCACATAAGCGCTCGCCGTTCGATTAGATCTTACCAGACGTCAATCACGCGAGCGCAACCGGCAGCAGAGGTATTCTCCCCAGGATTAAGCTCCTGGTAAATTGGCTGCGCTGCGCAAGATGAGCTGTGGGGTATGGGAGAGGGGAGGAGAGGGAGGGGGGACGGATAATGGGGCCTGTGGATGAGAGGGAGGAAGTACGGGATGCTGTGTTGGGACTCGGAGAGTGACATCGCTGGCACGGTGAAATGAGGGGGAACTTGGGGGAATTATTCACTGAGCTGTAATTAAATACACTGTGCATCTTAAAATCAGCTAAATAAATTGCTTTTCTCAATTATGGCTTCGGAGTGGGGCTCCTTCCTGTCCTCAATCCATATAGCATAGGCTAGACGTTTCCAAAACTTTTGAAACAGTATACATAAACCAATAATAGGTCATATACCTTTCCCATGGTAACACAAAGTGAATACTCAATGAAACGTGCGAGGCAGCAGAATATAGCTATTAGGCAGTAGCACGTGAAAATATATTGGGATTTTTTGTGGCAACGGCAACTGCAAATCAACCGTATTGAATTTAGCGTGACTGGCTTTGAGTCAAAAACAAGGGTAACATGTGGTGGCTGGTGCGGAGCAAAGGGTTTTTTGAATTGCAAATGGAGCCTGAAGAGGCTCAGAGGAGTAACCCGTGGCCCTACACGAATTCAGAAAACCAGAGTTTGTAAAAGCGAAATGGAATATATTAATGCTCCTGCCTATTGTAGTTCACTGAGGGACATCAAATTGATATTTTCTATATAAGGTTGGCAACCCGTTACTTTTGGGAAGGTCTGACCTATTCATCAGTGGAATAGACTGCTTAATAAAGGAATACATCAGCATACTAACATACAGTAACCCAAATTAAAAAGTTCTGAGACTGTGGTCTTTTGAACATGCCTATCAAGCCCTGGTACTAATGTAGCAGACCCGAATGAAATTACATGAAAAAATGACTGCACATGAAGAGATCTGTATTGCATCCATAAGATATTTTCTTCTTTTCATTGGGAAAGTGTTGTTTGTACTGCAGCACATAAAAACTTCTGTAAACTTGAATAAAAATGTTGTTATTTTAAAAACCTTGATTTGGGCGAAAGAACAACTGTTCCCTGTTACTTCAGTACTTAGCACTGTAGGTGGGACTATTAGGTGGGATTGTGGCTTTTACACAGAATAGAAAAACACTTTTTAGTTATTTCAGAAAGCCTAGGGAAAAAGCTGTTTGATTGTTCAAGCAGTGAAATATTTTATTTCATGGATGGCTAACAGATTTTAAAGATAGACATCTTCAAGTTTGGCAGTATACCAGAGCTATATATATATATATTTGTAAATGGTTGGTGAAGTTTTGGTTTAGAGATTTTTTTATTTTTGCACCGAATTCCCTTCCAGTGGTTGTTAATTCCAGCTACCTTACTTTGTCCGAAAGGGAGGAAAAAGTTGGCCCTTCAGTCTCAGTCCCTCCTGGTACTCTCTCTTTCTCTCACACACAAACACTTTCTCTCCCTCTCCTCCAAAGTAAATGGTGAACGAATGTTCATCATGTGCTGTCATTGTGTCTGAGAGGCAACTATTGCTATTTATTATCTTTCTCTTCGTAATTTTAATGAAGGGGAGTTCAAAGACCCACTCAGCGGTTATAGTCGTCTCATCATTGCCCAGACTCAAGTTCCGTGTCCAAACGCTGCCTCCAAACAAACAGAATCAAATGAGAGAATCAAGATACCGAGAGAAACCAGGAAATGATTGCCATTGATATGCATTTTCACAACTATGCTTTGAAAGATATTCTGTGCAGAAATACTTTATGCTCATGTAGTTATTTAATCTGAATGTGTGTTTGTGTGATTTTTTGGGTATGGATGTGTGTGTTTCTTTATATCGATTATTACTACTTACATGTACTGGTCAGTTGAAAGATTAACAACTTTTTTTCCATAAACATGTACTGTAAAGTACACTCATCCATAATCTATCCCAAACCACTTATGTACCAGGATAGCATTCCATATCCCATCTAGACGAACGGCCATCTTTGCATGTATGAGGTATGGGTGAGACTGTGTGTCATGGCAGATGATTAGTATTCCTGTGATGTGGGAAAATGGACTTCATCCAAGAAAGCTTCTGTCTTCCGTATGAGCGTTGCAAATGCTCAGAAGCTGAAATGCAAGTTGAAGACTGTAATGATAAGGGTACATCAGAACATCTAATGCTATTTCTTCAGCTCTCAAGTAGGTAGATCTTGCCACACTAATTTCTTAACAAACCCTAAAAAAAACTTCTCAATACTTCCCAAATACATGTACACAAATACCATAAGTTGGACCCTGTTCCGACCAAAACTTCAACTTGAGACACTTTTTATCCCTGCATGCACCACACATACTCTCACAGACCGAACACAAACACCCAAATTACACACTTTCACACACACACACTGGGCAGAGTTGGGAATATTTCTGTGTGTGTGTGTGTGTGTGTGTGTGTGTGTGTGTGTAGGTGTGTGTGTGTGTGTGTGCGCGCGCGCTTTCCTTTCTGAAATTTTAATGAACAAGCAAAGGCGGTTTGCAGTGCTGAGCTGATGTGCTACCAGTGCTAAATCTTCGTCAAGCATGATGGAACAAAAATAAATTGTGGGAGTGGGAGGAAAAATAACATTTGAGTCTATTGGGAGATAATGCCACTGGAGCATCCAGCCCTGAACCCGCCAGGGGATAGAATACAGGTGAATTATTCCTTTCAAAAACTTTTATGCATCTGCAGTTTGGAAATATGAACGGGATACTATAACAATGACACCGCATACAAAAACATGTTTACAAAACAAAAATAAAAAGCGTATGGAGTTTGACATGGGTCACTACGTATATGCGAGAGGCCAGGGCTGCTGGGAATGAGGGGAGAAACTGTTGAGAGAAGGCAGAAAGAGACGGCAGGAGCTGTTTGTCAGAAGCCAGGTTGCCTTGACGCCATGCAGGTACAGGTTTCTAAGAGAGTCAGAGGGCTAGGAGGGAGGCGAGGAAGGGCTGGTGGAGGGGTCTAAAACGAGCAGCCATCTTCAAAGTTCAAGCTTAAATCTCCAAACTCCACAAAACTCACCCTCCATCTTCCCCATGGTGAACTACAGACGGGGAGCTTTGTGCTTCTGCTTGCAATGGCGCCTCAGAGAGGTGTGCTTGTTTTCATACAGCGCAGATTCACACAGTGTTCTCCATGGATGCAGCTGCCACGGTAACATCAGACACTTTTGAATGCTTTGCGTCGAACAGGCCAAAAAAAGCCGAGGTCCCCGTCACGCTGCTGTAGCCCCGGCAGCCTGCCGGCCGATCCCCGATGCTGAGAGGCTCAGCCTGTGCCTCGAGTACCCCCCTCCCACTCGGTGAGACCAATCAAGTGGCCTGGGCTGCAACGACCCACCAGATTCAGAGCCCCCCTGCCTTGGAGGGCCTCTCCTCTCTGGCCTAACGAAAAGAGGGCACCTGTGCCAGAGTACCTCCAAGCAGGGCTTCTCAAAACAGAAAACATCTGCTGGATGTCTGAGCATAAATTAGTTTGGGGCCTCTAGCACACACGCGTTGGCGCGTTGGCACGCACACACGCACACACACACCCACACGTGAAAACTTACACCGAGACAAGGACGCCCAACACACGACGAAACAAACACACGTAAACAAAGCGTGTGTCCTCAAGATAGCGACGGGAGAGAGACGCCAGCTTTGTCATATGATGATTGCGAAATCAGAAACTGTGCCGTCAAAGCCAAGGACATAGGATGATACTGTGAGGAGAGGCATTCCAGACACACTTAGGGAAAATTAGGAGTGCATTACAATTTTGGCTGAGGGCGCCAGTCGGGGAAAACACATCCTTTTGCATTCATCTAGAACCACTTCCTGGAAGATTGATGCTTTACATTATACAAGCAAGCTGTCTGTAAGTGTTTCAACTGCAATTTAAGGGGCAAATGAAAAATTGTCATTTCAGTGCAAATGACACTGTAA